>PIJE02000049.1:711611-721611 GCA_002895965.2 Coryphaenoides rupestris
TTGTCAGCAAATAAACATTATTTTTTTTAAAACAAATAACATTGTATGAAATAACTTTTGCAGTCTTCGAAACATTCAATATTAAGCCAGATCCAATGTCATAAAAATTGCCCGACACTAATGTTTGAACGCACACCACAAAAAACAAAAGCTCACAAAAACCCAGGCAGTATGATCCTCCTAGTGTGTTTCAGTGTAGAGTGTTGATATGGCGCGAGCAGAGACACGGCCAACACGTGTATTACAGGAAGTCGTGCAAAACAATTACACTTCAGCAGCAGTGACCTAGTGTTGATCAAAGTTAATGTTACACCATCTGGCCACAGCTCAACTCCAACATGAGGATCGTGTCGACTGCATTCAGCGAAGTGTGTGTGTGTGTGTGTGTGTGTGTGTGTGTGTGTGTGTGTGTGTGTGTGTGTGTGTGTGTGTGTGTGTGTGTGTGTGTGTGTGTGTGTGTGAACCATGACCATGCAGCAGCAAAGGAGGACATCACTGTCTGGATGTCCATTTTGTGAATTAAAGCACTTGGTTAGAATAATATATAAAATAGATATCAGTCTTAATGCACACACTAAATAAGGCTAGGACTATGACTGAGTCGTTGTGCTACTTTTGTTTTGGTACAAACTAGTAAGACAGCATTCATGTTGCATCACAAGGTATTTTCAGGGAATCTGTAGTATCTCCGCTGAAATAGTCCCAACCATACTATGTTACAGTAGTTGCAAATACCAGTATACACCTTAAATTGACCTAAAATTACAACTATATTTATTTCCACATGAACAAACATGTCGTTGCCGACACCAACCCATTAAAACAATAAATAAATGAGCTAAAACCAGATAAAGATATTATAAACAAAACAAACAAAGAACAAACTGGGCGCATGTTGGTGCAACTGTTGAAACACTCGCTGCTCTCAAATAAAGTTAACATCACGGTATGTTGGCCGTTTGGATCAACTGGGCGAGTTTTGGTGTGTTTGTGCTTACCTGCATATGTGCACGTGTGTCCGTGTCTGCGGTGCATGTCTGTGTGAGAGTGCGCACGTGTGTGTGCTTCTGTGTGTGTGTGTGTGTGTGTGTGTGTGTGTGTGTGTGTGTGTGTGTGACCCATTCGGATGTATCCACACCCTCATGTTTGTTCCAAGCAGTTAAGAGTTACACACTGATAGCTTGTGTGTGTGTGTGTGTGTGTGTGTGTGTGTGTGTGCGCGCACCACGTTGCACGCCATCCACAGAAAGACAGCAATTGAATGTGAATTGACATGAAGATGGACAGATGGATGGATGGACAGATGGACGGATGGACAGATGGATGGATGGATGGATGGATGATGAGAGGAGGGTAGGTTGAGGGCAGTCAGTTGCCGCCATGTCCCGTCTGAGTCTAAACCCCCCCACAGCTCCCCCGCAGACGGCTGGCAGGAGGCGTGCGCAACACTCCACGGACGCCTGCCTAGACGGTGGAGTAATGGAGGTGTGATCAAAAAAATGCATCCTGGGAGACTTGCCAGTCCACAGAGCATTGATTCAACGATAGATAACAAGGCAGACGTATGCAGGGCGGCCATTGTTCTGATGGCTGTCACGGCCTCGGCTCAGACACCGGGAGACACCGATTTCAAGGAGACGGATGTCCTTGGAACGGAGCTTGGTGGCTCCCTGGTGGCTCCTGAATGTTTTGGTTCAGTAATTATTATGGCCCTCAGTGAGTTGTATTACTCTGGGAACAGTGAACGCATACCTAATTGAAGTAAACCAAGGGATGATAACATTCATAATATTTGGCAGGGTTTCATGTTTTTGCTGCAGTGCATTGCAGCGCACATATATTTGATTTGTACATATTTTATTTTACATGGGCCACGCTATCATCTATATAGAGCATTTGCTTGAATTATAAAGCAATTCCTGGTCGTGGACACAGGGAATCTCTTTAGCCTTTAGTATGACAAACCCTACCCTTCGTACAAGACAAGTCCTCATGAGGAGGCCATAGACACATTCAAGAAAAAGCAACACCTTGAATATAATCAGCGTCATAAAATTGTCAGTGAGACCCTCCGGGCCAACCGCCCGTAACCATCCACAAGGCGTCCAACATGCTACTGGCTTGTGTAGCCTGGTGCTGAGCATTCAATAGACATAGATCAGTTTAAAGGGCTTCACTACATGGGGTACAAAGGGGTTATGGGTGTCTGGTGGGCTCTTCGTCTTGGTTCAACCCCACCCCCCACCCCCAGCCTCTGGCCCCTGGGTCACGGCCCCCTGGAGAGAAGGAGCTAGTGAGATGGGGCCAGATTGCTGTGATCGCTCTCACCACGCTGAACGCACACACAGGCACACACACACACCTTGGGCTCTGCACTTAGCTGGCTCATGTCTTACCTGACTAATGGGGTGTTGTGATAGATAACCTTATGTCCTAAACTGCCCCTACACTCTGTGGAGTTCTGCAGAGCTCAATTCTTGGTCCCCTCTTTTTTTTATCTCTACACGTTATCTCTCGACAACCCGGTTAGCAAATACAAATGCATCTCTGACCACTGCTACAGTGACGATATGCAATTGTATTATCGGTTAAGCCAAACGACATGGTTAATATCGGCACCCTCCATGACTGCCTGGCTGCTATTAAATATTGGTTGTCATGTCATTTCCTTCAGTTAAATCCAGACAAGGCCGAGATTCTCCTTATTGGTCCTGATAAGTTTGATAAATTAAACCCTGTATCTGGCCACCAATGTCAAACCCTCCACAAGAAACCTGGGTGCAATCTTTGACCAGAATCTAAATTTCGACTTTCACGTAAACAAAACCTGGTGGAAACCTGTTTTTTCCAACCACGGAACATCGCTAAAATCAAATCAATACGATCAACCAAAGATGTAGAATGACTAATCCATACCCTAATCTTCTCCTGCCTAGACCACTGCAATGCTCTTTTCTCCTGTCTCAGCCAAGCTGGCCTGTCCCGCCTGCAACTCGTGCAAAACGCTGCAGCAGGTTAATAACCAAAACCAACCGTAGATCCCACATCACACCTATACTCGCATCCCTTCACTGGCTCCCTGTAAAGTATAGAACAGATTTCAAGATACTAGTTATCACATACAAGGCCCAACATGGCCTAGCCCTTTCATACATTTTTGAACTTCTGCATCCATATTCAACCTCTAGGACACATCGATCATCCGACCAAGGTCTCCTATTTATACTCCGTGTGATTGCGCTTTTGCCGTCAGTCCCTCTGGAACTGTCTGCCCCCCTGTTAGATCAGAAGAGTCTGTAAATGGCTTCAACCGTCTTGCCTTCCCTGCAAAGGGGCTGTAATGTTATCTTGTGTTTATGGCCTTCATGTATGTATGTATGTTATTGTGTATAGTATTATAACATGTACGTATTCTGTATTGTATATATCTCTGTATCCTGTGCAGCACTTTGTAACCCTGTGTTAAAAAAGCTATATCGATAAAATCTTACTTACACAACACAACAACACACACACACACACACACACACACACACACACACACACACACACACACACACAGACAGATTGCAGTTTACTATCACAAAGCTTACCGTTAACAGGCCGCCGTTCAACGGCCGTTTGTTTTCAGGGCAAAGAACAAGAAAACAGGCTAAAACAGAAACAAACAAACAACAAACACACATTATACGGGTTAACTATGCAGGGCTGCCAGGCAAACAATTAAAACAAAGCCTTTTTAAGGTTCAACTAAAAGCAACTCACCTTATGATCTCCCATACAGATCGTAGGCCCCAAGGTGTTGTAAACAACAACCATGTCAACATCGTCATCACTCTGCAAGCAAACAAACAAACATGAGGGTGGGGGGGTTGAAGATAATTGATGTGTGTGTGTATGTGTGTGTATGTGTTAGGGCTTGCACAGAAAAGTCGACTAATCAACGCGTCGACGTCACTACCACAAGTCGACGCCTACCGGGAGACGTCGCCGCGTCGTTGACCACGTGATTTCACACTTTAAGAATTTTTTATTTATTTTTTTTTTTTTAATTTGATTTCGATCGGCTGTTTGCACAGAGGATACCCGTGCTTTTTTTTTTTGGACAGCCCATTCTGTCTCTGTGTTTTTTGCGAGCAGAGACACGGCCAACACGTGTATTACAGGAAGTCGTGCAAAACAATTACACTTCAGCAGCAGTGACCTAGTGTTGATCAAAGTTAATGTTACACCATCTGGCCACAGCTCAACTCCAACATGAGGATCGTGTCGACTGCATTCAGCGAAGTGTGTGTGTGTGCGTGCGTGTGTGTGTGTGTGCATGACTGACTCTGCGGAGAATGCGCTGGGCACTGGGAGACATGAGGACCCGGTCGCACCAGGCAGGGCAGCGGGTGGTCATGTACTGGGTGGGCTCAGTGTACTCCTCACTGTAGGGGTAACTGGAGAGAGAGAGAGAGAGAGAGAGAGAGAGAGAGAGAGAGTCATGCCTATGAGTAATAAAGAGCGAGGGCTGAAGTCACATGAATGTGGTCGGAAGCTAATTGTTTACCTGGGAGGAAATAGGATTTCCTCTTCCCTGATGACATCATGGAAGGCTGTGACTTCTTTGTCATATTTTAGAAGCTGGAGGTATAAGCGCCAGAGGCGGGGGTAATAGCGATCGCCACGCACAAGGCAGGTATCTTGTATATTCTTGCTTGTGGAAGTGCACAGGTTTTAAGCAAGCACTGTGGCCAGCCTCATTGATGACCGCCATGCTTATAGGTGGAATGCTGGGCAGGGGGGGGGGGGAGAAGTTAGTAAATTTCTAATTTGGTTTATTCTGTGTATGGTGTTGTTTGGTGGTGGTGGTGGTGGTGGTGGTGATGGTGGATGGGGTGGGGGTCTACCTCAACCCAGGCTGAGCGTGTCCTAGGCGGAAGTCTGAAATCCTCCAAAGAGCGAAGAAGGGTAGGAGGAGAGTCGGGACGCCACCCCAGGTGATGCGACATCCTGCAGGGAAACAGCAGGTTGGTCTGCTTATTACTACGGGGATGTGCATTCAAGTTCATCTGCATGATCATTATATTGTCACGTTCATCAATCCACACATCGATGCAGGATGGAATAAATCATGTCACAGATGACTACATGTCAGTCTTGCTAGCATTTGTATACAACGCATGAGCATGTAGGGTATACAGGCAGACTGTGGACATTGGAGTTCAAACCCAGAACCTTTTGGGCAGAGAGCCCCCCTCACAACTGCTTCTCTCAAGTTCCATGGAACCATTCATTCAGTAAGAAGCTGTCTCTCTCTCGGCCTCCACGTTCAGTTCCCCCGACCGCACGCCCCTGCGGGTTGAGACTCTCTCTCTCACCTTTCGAGGACGTAGCGCAGGGCCTTCCTGCGGTTAACGCAGTAGACGGAGGGGCTGGCGTTGCACGCCACCAGGTTGGAGGCGTCGTGGAACAGGTGGACGTTGACCAGGTCCAGGCCTCTGTTGAAAAAACACCCAATGCACACAGAGTGATGTCGCCTACATGTGGACATAGATATAAATAGATTATACACACACACACACACACACACCTGGACCATACATAAACTGCAAACACACAATTCCATAAATGCAAATGCAGATACAGACAGTGTGTGTGTGTGTGTGTGTTGTGTGTGTGTGGTGTGTGTGTGTGTGTGTGTGTGTGTGTGTGTGTGTGTGTGTGTGTGTGTGTGTGTGTGTGTGTGTGTGTGTGTGTGTGTGTGTGTGCGCACGGTGGGCAGTCACTTGTGACCATGGGGCTTATCGGTGAGGTGCTCTGGCAGCAAAGCTGGTCCACAAACAAACACATTAGTCTTGTGTGTGCAGCTTTCACCCCCTTTCTCTCCGTGCCACCAGAAGACAATTAATGGGCATATAACAGACGAGCTGCATTTGTGAAACACCCCCAGCTTCAAAACATTGGCCAAATAGCAACAACGCACCGGCAAAACACAAGCGATGTTTGCTGAGCCGGCCTTAGTTTCAGTTCCTACAGTAACTGTCTGTGATTGGGCCAAACCGCTCAAGGGACACTTAGGAACTGTCAGCAACTGTCATCAACGTGCGGACAATTTAGCAATTCGAATACGCTTAGAGATACAATGATTAGTTTTTTGTTCTTCTGCAATGAATAACTACTAATTAACTACTCAGACTTTAAGGTCAAGTCACTTTTCTGATTTAGAAGCAGCAATGTTTGTAGGTGACAGATATTTGGAGGTCCTCAGCTGGGTTGATAGAAGGAAAAACCCCAAAACGACCAGGTGTGTGTGACCTGACCAGCGGTGAGTTAGTCTTTCTCTAGTGGTGATGAACAGTAGAATGAGAGTTAGTCTTTCTCTAGTGGTGATGAACAGTAGAATGAGAGTTAGTCTTTCTCTAGTGGTGATGAACAGTAGAATGAGAGTTAGTCTTTCTCTAGTGGTGATGAACAGTAGAATGAGAGTTAGTCTTTCTCTAGTGGTGATGAACAGTAGAATGAGAGTTAGTCTTTCTCTAGTGGTGATGAACAGTAGAATGAGAGTTAGTCTTTCTCTAGTGGTGATGAACAGTAGAATGAGAGTTAGTCTTTCTCTAGTGGTGATGAACAGTAGAATGAGAGTTAGTCTTTCTCTGGTGGTGATGAACAGTAGAATGAGAGTTAGTCTTTCTCTAGTGGTGATGAACAGTAGAATGAGAGTTAGTCTTTCTCTAGTGGTGATGAACAGTAGAATGAGAGTTAGTCTTTCTCTAGTGGTGATGAACAGTAGAATGAGAGTTAGTCTTTCTCTAGTGGTGATGAACAGTAGAATGAGAGTTAGTCTTTCTCTAGTGGTGATGAACAGTAGAATGAGAGTTAGTCTTTCTCTAGTGGTGATGAACAGTAGAATGAGAGTTAGTCTTTCTCTAGTGGTGATGAACAGTAGAATGAGAGTTAGTCTTTCTCTAGTGGTGATGAACAGTAGAATGAGAGTTAGTCTTTCTCTCGTGGTGATGAACAGTAGAATGAGAGTTAGTCTTTCTCTCGTGGTGATGAACAGTAGAATGAGAGTTAGTCTTTTTCTAGTGGTGATGAACAGTAGAATGAGAGTTAGTCTTTCTCTCGTGGTGATGAACAGTAGAATGAGAGTTAGTCTTTCTCTAGTGGTGATGAACAGTAGAATGAGAGTTAGTCTTTCTCTAGTGGTGATGAACAGTAGAATGAGAGTTAGTCTTTCTCTAGTGGTGATGAACAGTAGAATGAGAGTTAGTCTTTCTCTAGTGGTGATGAACAGTAGAATGAGAGTTAGTCTTTCTCTAGTGGTGATGAACAGTAGAATGAGAGTTAGTCTTTCTCTGGTGGTGATGAACAGTAGAATGAGAGTTAGTCTTTCTCTAGTGGTGATGAACAGTAGAATGGGAGTTAGTCTTTCTCTCGTGGTGATGAACAGTAGAATGAGAGTTAGTCTTTCTCTGGTGGTGATGAACAGTAGAATGAGAGTTAGTTTTTCTCTAGTGGTGATGAACAGTAGAATGGGAGTTAGTCTTTCTCTGGTGGTGATGAACAGTAGAATGAGAGTTAGTCTTTCTCTGGTGGTGATGAACAGTAGAATGAGAGTTAGTCTTTCTCTAGTGGTGATGAACAGTAGAATGAGAGTTAGTCTTTCTCTAGTGGTGATGAACAGTAGAATGAGAGTTAGTCTTTCTCTAGTGGTGATGAACAGTAGAATGAGAGTTAGTCTTTCTCTAGTGGTGATGAACAGTAGAATGGGAGTTAGTCTTTCTCTCGTGGTGATGAACAGTAGAATGAGAGTTAGTCTTTCTCTCGTGGTGATGAACAGTAGAATGAGAGTTAGTCTTTCTCTAGTGGTGATGAACAGTAGAATGAGAGTTAGTCTTTCTCTAGTGGTGATGAACAGTAGAATGAGAGTTAGTCTTTCT
Organism: Coryphaenoides rupestris; assembly: GCA_002895965.2. Classification (NCBI taxonomy): domain Eukaryota; kingdom Metazoa; phylum Chordata; class Actinopteri; order Gadiformes; family Macrouridae; genus Coryphaenoides; species Coryphaenoides rupestris. The sequence continues at coordinate 719,537 of PIJE02000049.1, forward strand.
CTAGTGGTGATGAACAGTAGAATGAGAGTTAGTCTTTCTCTAGTGGTGATGAACAGTAGAATGGGAGTTAGTCTTTCTCTCGTGGTGATGAACAGTAGAATGGGAGTTAGTCTTTCTCTCGTGGTGATGAACAGTAGAATGAGAGTTAGTCTTTCTCTCGTGGTGATGAACAGTAGAATGAGAGTTAGTCTTTCTCTCGTGGTGATGAACAGTAGAATGAGAGTTAGTCTTTCTCTCGTGGTGATGAACAGTAGAATGAGAGTTAGTCTTTCTCTAGTGGTGATGAACAGTAGAATGAGAGTTAGTCTTTCTCTAGTGGTGATGAACAGTAGAATGAGAGTTAGTCTTTCTCTGGTGGTGATGAACAGTAGAATGAGAGTTAGTCTTTCTCTAGTGGTGATGAACAGTAGAATGAGAGTTAGTCTTTCTCTCGTGGTGATGAACAGTAGAATGAGAGTTAGTCTTTCTCTCGTGGTGATGAACAGTAGAATGAGAGTTAGTCTTTCTCTAGTGGTGATGAACAGTAGAATGAGAGTTAGTCTTTCTCTAGTGGTGATGAACAGTAGAATGAGAGTTAGTCTTTCTCTAGTGGTGATGAACAGTAGAATGAGAGTTAGTCTTTCTCTCGTGGTGATGAACAGTAGAATGAGAGTTAGTCTTTCTCTCGTGGTGATGAACAGTAGAATGAGAGTTAGTCTTTCTCTGGTGGTGATGAACAGTAGAATGAGAGTTAGTCTTTCTCTAGTGGTGATGAACAGTAGAATGGGAGTTAGTCTTTCTCTCGTGGTGATGAACAGTAGAATGAGAGTTAGTCTTTCTCTGGTGGTGATGAACAGTAGAATGAGAGTTAGTTTTTCTCTAGTGGTGATGAACAGTAGAATGAGAGTTAGTCTTTCTCTCGTGGTGATGAACAGTAGAATGAGAGTTAGTCTTTCTCTCGTGGTGATGAACAGTAGAATGAGAGTTAGTCTTTCTCTCGTGGTGATGAACAGTAGAATGAGAGTTAGTCTTTCTCTCGTGGTGATGAACAGTAGAATGAGAGTTAGTCTTTCTCTCGTGGTGATGAACAGTAGAATGAGAGTTAGTCTTTCTCTCGTGGTGATGAACAGTAGAATGGGAGTTAGTCTTTCTCTAGTGGTGATGAACAGTAGAATGAGAGTTAGTCTTTCTCTGGTGGTGATGAACAGTAGAATGAGAGTTAGTCTTTCTCTAGTGGTGATGAACAGTAGAATGAGAGTTAGTCTTTCTCTAGTGGTGATGAACAGTAGAATGAGAGTTAGTCTTTCTCTAGTGGTGATGAACAGTAGAATGAGAGTTAGTCTTTCTCTAGTGGTGATGAACAGTAGAATGAGAGTTAGTCTTTCTCTAGTGGTGATGAACAGTAGAATGAGAGTTAGTCTTTCTCTGGTGGTGATGAACAGTAGAATGAGAGTGAGTCTTTCTCTAGTGGTGATGAACAGTAGAATGAGAGTTAGTCTTTCTCTAGTGGTGATGAACAGTAGAATGAGAGTTAGTCTTTCTCTAGTGGTGATGAACAGTAGAATGAGAGTTAGTCTTTCTCTAGTGGTGATGAACAGTAGAATGAGAGTTAGTCTTTCTCTGGTGGTGATGAACAGTAGAATGAGAGTTAGTCTTTCTCTCGTGGTGATGAACAGTAGAATGAGAGTTAGTCTTTCTCTGGTGGTGATGAACAGTAGAATGAGAGTTAGTTTTTCTCTAGTGGTGATGAACAGTAGAATGGGAGTTAGTCTTTCTCTCGTGGTGATGAACAGTAGAATGGGAGTTAGTCTTTCTCTCGTGGTGATGAACAGTAGAATGAGAGTTAGTCTTTCTCTCGTGGTGATGAACAGTAGAATGAGAGTTAGTCTTTCTCTAGTGGTGATGAACAGTAGAATGAGAGTTAGTCTTTCTCTGGTGGTGATGAACAGTAGAATGAGAGTTAGTCTTTCTCTAGTGGTGATGAACAGTAGAATGGGAGTTAGTCTTTCTCTCGTGGTGATGAACAGTAGAATGGGAGTTAGTCTTTTTCTAGTGGTGATGAACAGTAGAATGAGAGTTAGTCCTTTCTCTCGTGG
>PIJE02000049.1:726611-899111 GCA_002895965.2 Coryphaenoides rupestris
TGAAAATCAATTCATTGTATACATTGTATACATTGTATACATTCTATATTGTATTTGTGATAATATATATTATACATACATACATACATACACATGCACATTACTGAATAAAGGTTATTGTTTTCTTTTGTTCACAATTATTAAAACGTGTTTGGTATACAGTATATATGTGTATGTATGTATGTATGTATAATATATATTATCACAAATACAATATAGAATGTATACAATGTATACAATGTATACAATGAATTATTTTTCATACCTCCAGCTTCTAAAATATGACAAAGAAGTCACAGCCTTCCATGATGTCATCAGGGAAGAGGAAATCCTATTTCCTCCAAGGTAAACAATTAGCTTCCGACCACACTTCAGCCCTCGCTCTTTATTACTCATAGGCATGACTCTCTCTCTCTCTCTCTCTCTCTCTCTCTCTCTCTCTCTCTCTCTCTCTCTCTCTCTCTCTCTCTCTCTCTCTCTCTCTCTCTCTCTCTCTCTCTCTCTCTCTCTCTCTCTCTCTCTCTCTCTCCAGTTACCCCTACAGTGAGGAGTACACTGAGCCCACCCAGTACATGACCACCCGCTGCCCTGCCTGGTGCGACCGGGTCCTCATGTCTCCCAGTGCCCAGCGCATTCTCCGCAGAGTCAGTCATGCACACACACACACACGCGCACGCACACACACACACTTCGCTGAATGCAGTCGACACGATCCTCATGTTGGAGTTGAGCTGTGGCCAGATGGTGTAACATTAACTTTGATCAACACTAGGTCACTGCTGCTGAAGTGTAATCGTTTTGCACGACTTCCTGTAATACACGTGTTGGCCGTGTCTCTGCTCGCAAAAAACACAGAGACAGAATGGGCTGTCCAAAAAAAAAAGCACGGGTATCCTCTGTGCAAACAGCCGATCGAAATCAAATAAAAAAAAATAAATAAAAAAAAATTCTTAAAGTGTGAAATCACGTGGTCAACGACGCGGCGACGTCTCCCGGTAGGCGTCGACTTGTGGTAGTGACGTCGACGCATTGATTAGTCGACTTTTCTGTGCAAACCCTAAACACATACACACACATACACACACACACACATCAATTATCTTCAACCCCCCCACCCTCATGTTTGTTTGTTTGCTTGCAGAGTGATGACGATGTTGACATGGTTGTTGTTTACAACACCTTGGGGCCTACGATCTGTATGGGAGATCATAAGGTGAGTTGCTTTTAGTTGAACCTTAAAAAGGCTTTGTTTTAATTGTTTGCCTGGCAGCCCTGCATAGTTAACCCGTATAATGTGTGTTTGTTGTTTGTTTGTTTCTGTTTTAGCCTGTTTTCTTGTTCTTTGCCCTGAAAACAAACGGCCGTTGAACGGCGGCCTGTTAACGGTAAGCTTTGTGATAGTAAACTGCAATCTGTCTGTGTGTGTGTGTGTGTGTGTGTGTGTGTGTGTGTGTGTGTGTGTGTGTGTGTGTGTGTGTGTGTGTGTGTGTGTGTGTGTGTGTGTGTGTGTGTCTGTGTCTGTGTAAGTAAGATTTTATCTATATAGCTTTTTTAACACAGGGTTACAAAGTGCTGCACAGGATACAGAGATATATACAATACAGAATACGTACATGTTATAATACTATACACAATAACATACATACATACATGAAGGCCATAAACACAAGATAACATTACAGCCCCTTTGCAGGGAAGGCAAGACGGTTGAAGCCATTTACAGACTCTTCTGATCTAACAGAGGGGGGCAGACAGTTCCAGAGGGACTGACGGCAAAAGCGCAATCACCCGGAGTATAAATAGGAGACCTTGGTCGGATGATCGATGTGTCCTAGAGGTTGAATATGGATGCAGAAGTTCAAAAATGTATGAAAGGGCTAGGCCATGTTGGGCCTTGTATGTGATAACTAGTATCTTAAAATCTGTTCTATACTTTACAGGGAGCCAGTGAAGGGATGCGAGTATAGGTGTGATGTGGGATCTACGGTTGGTTTTGGTTATTAACCTGCTGCAGCGTTTTGCACGAGTTGCAGGCGGGACAGGCCACCTTGGCTGAGACAGGAGAAAAGAGCATTGCAGTGGTCTAGGCAGGAGAAGATTAGGGTATGGATTAGTCATTCTACATCTTTGGTTGATCGTATTGATTTGATTTTAGCGATGTTCCGTGGTTGGAAAAAACAGGTTTCCACCAGGTTTTGTTTACGTGAAAGTCGAAATTTAGATTCTGGTCAAAGATTGCACCCAGGTTTCTTGTGGAGGGTTTGACATTGGTGGCCAGATACAGGGTTTAATTTATCAAACTTATCAGGACCAATAAGGAGAATCTCGGCCTTGTCTGGATTTAACTGAAGGAAATGACATGACAACCAATATTTAATAGCATGGAGGGGTGCCGATATTAACCATGTCGTTTGGCTTAACCGATAATACAATTGCATATCGTCACTGTAGCAGTGGTCAGAGATGCATTTGTATTTGCTAACCGGGTTGTCGAGAGATAACGTGTAGAGATAAAAAAAAGAGGGGACCAAGAATTGAGCTCTGCAGAACTCCACAGAGTGTAGGGGCAGTTTAGGACACAAGGTTATCTATCACAACACCCCATTAGTCAGGTAAGACATGAGCCAGCTAAGTGCAGAGCCCAAGGTGTGTGTGTGTGCCTGTGTGTGCGTTCAGCGTGGTGAGAGCGATCACAGCAATCTGGCCCCATCTCACTAGCTCCTTCTCTCCAGGGGGCGTGACCAGGGGCCAGAGGCTGGGGGTGGGGGGGTGGGGTTGAACCAAGACGAAGAGCCCACCAGACACCCATAACCCCTTTGTACCCCATGTAGTGAAGCCCTTTAAACTGATCTATGTCTATTGAATGCTCAGCACCAGGCTACACAAGCCAGTAGCATGTTGGACGCCTTGTGGATGGTTACGGGCGGTTGGCCCGGAGGGTCTCACTGACAATTTTATGACGCTGATTATATTCAAGGTTGTTGCTTTTTCTTGAATGTGTCTATGGCCTCCTCATGAGGACTTGTCTTGTACGAAGGGTAGGGTTTGTCATACTAAAGGCTAAAGAGATTCCCTGTGTCCACGACCAGGAATTGCTTTGTAATTCAAGCAAATGCTCTATATAGATGATAGCGTGGCCCATGTAAAATAAAATATGTACAAAATCAAATATATGTGCGCTGCAATGCACTGCAGCAAAAACATGAAACCCTGCAAATATTATGAACGTTATTCATCCCTTGGTTTACTTCAATTAGGTATGCGTTCACTGTTCCCAGAGTAATACAACTCACTGAGGGCCATAATAATTACTGAACCAAAACATTCAGGAGCCACCAGGGAGCCACCAAGCTCCGTTCCAAGGACATCCGTCTCCTTGAAATCGGTGTCTCCCGGTGTCTGAGCCGAGGCCGTGGACAGCCATCAGAACAATGGCCGCCCTGCATACGTCTGCCTTGTTATCTATCGTTGAATCAATGCTCTGTGGACTGGCAAGTCTCCCAGGATGCATTTTTTTGATCACACCTCCATTACTCCACCGTCTAGGCAGGCGTCCGTGGGGTGTTGGCGCACGCCTCCTGCCAAGCCGTCTGCGGGGGAGCTGTGGGGGGGTTTAGACTCAGACGGGACATGGCGGCAACTGACTGCCCTCAACCTACCCCCCCCCCCCATCATCCATCCATCCATCCATCCATCTGTCCATCCGTCCATCTGTCCATCCATCCATCTGTCCATCTTCATGTCAATTCACATTCAATTGCTGTCTTTCTGTGGATGGCGTGCAACGTGGTGCGCACACACACACACACACACACACACACACACACACACAAGCTATCAGTGTGTAACTCTTAACTGCTTGGAACAAACATGAGGGTGTGGATACATCCGAATGGGTCACACACACACACACACACACACACACACACACACACACAGAAGCACACACACGTGCGCACTCTCACACAGACATGCACCGCAGACACGGACACACGTGCACATATGCAGGTAAGCACAAACACACCAAAACTCGCCCAGTTGATCCAAACGGCCAACATACCGTGATGTTAACTTTATTTGAGAGCAGCGAGTGTTTCACTAACAGTTGCACCAACATGCGCCCAGTTTGTTCTTTGTTTGTTTTGTTTATAATATCTTTATCTGGTTTTAGCTCATTTATTTATTGTTTTAATGGGTTGGTGTCGGCAACGACATGTTTGTTCATGTGGAAATAAATATAGTTGTAATTTTAGGTCAATTTAAGGTGTATACTGGTATTTGCAACTACTGTAACATAGTATGGTTGGGACTATTTCAGCGGAGATACTACAGATTCCCTGAAAATACCTTGTGATGCAACATGAATGCTGTCTTACTAGTTTGTACCAAAACAAAAGTAGCACAACGACTCAGTCATAGTCCTAGCCTTATTTAGTGTGTGCATTAAGACTGATATCTATTTTATATATTATTCTAACCAAGTGCTTTAATTCACAAAATGGACATCCAGACAGTGATGTCCTCCTTTGCTGCTGCATGGTCATGGTTCACACAACACCACACACACACAACAACCACACACACACACACACACACACACACACACACCACACACACACACACACACACACACACACACACACACACACACACACACCACACACACACACTTCGCTGAATGCAGTCGACACGATCCTCATGTTGGAGTTGAGCTGTGGCCAGATGGTGTAACATTAACTTTGATCAACACTAGGTCACTGCTGCTGAAGTGTAATTGTTTTGCACGACTTCCTGTAATACACGTGTTGGCCGTGTCTCTGCTCGCGCCATATCAACACTCTACACTGAAACACACTAGGAGGATCATACTGCCTGGGTTTTTGTGAGCTTTTGTTTTTTGTGGTGTGCGTTCAAACATTAGTGTTCGGGGCACATTTTTTATGACATTGGATCTGGCTTAATATTGAATGTTTCGAAGACTGCAAAAGTTATTTCATACAATGTTATTTGTTTTAAAAAAAATAATGTTTATTTGCTGACAATTGTTTGTGATATGCTGGGGTGATGGACTTGTGTGTTATTGTGCGGGTTGTGTTCCTGAGGTTCAACAGAGAGGGAAACACCAGCGCCAGTCATGGAGATGACGTGCTTCTGGTTTTTTTGTTTAAAAATACAAAAACAAATTCGATGCAATCTCTCTTGTTTCGTGAATAATACTAACAACAATCATGACAATAAATTGTGTACAAAAGTTGGCAGACGGCATGTCTTTCTTTGAAATGGCTCTTATAGAGTGACATGAATAGAAACCTGACTGACCAGATCTAGTGGCCTGAGCGTGTGTTTTAGCGGGAGGTGCACGGCACATTCTGTGTTTCATTTCTTGGAAAATTACTAGTACACGCCTCGCCATTTGGTTGGATGGTGCAAGACTTCCTTTCGTTTTTTATCGCTTGCTATGTTAAGCCTTGCCACAACCGTGTATGAAAATAATACATTCGAATGAATATTTAACTTTTTGGGCATGAGGTGAATAATATCACTGAGGGGTTTAGCTAACTGGGTAAAGTGTGAAATGAGGTGAAATTAATAGCTAACCCATTTCCCTCACTAACTATTTTGATGTTATCTGAGATATTGTTGCCGTGGAACTAATCTAAATTCAAACTGCATTCTTCAACAAAGTAAAAAGTAAAAACATGGCCATTCAATACGTGATACATAATATGAAGCACAAGAGGGGACTTGGATACTGGGAGAGAGAAATTAAGTCTAGATAACCTAAGTATACTGCATCGTATCCCACAATGCAACATTTGTTAAAACCCCAACAAAGCTAGTAGGAGTAATGGTGAACCTTATCCGGACCCTCGGCCGGTATCAACTGTGAGCAAACAAAGACAAATTCATTCCTCTCTGCCTTTGCTCCACTACCATACTAATCACACTATCATTATCACTACTACTACCCACTACTACTACTACTACTGCTGCTACTAGTACACTTACTACTACTGCACCATCTGCCTGTTAAAGAAAGTCTATTGAACCATACAGCGGGCGGCACGGGGGCCTCGGAGGTGACCGAGCCACGCCAAGGACATTGATTTTATGTTAGAGTGGGTTGCCGAAGCAATTGTCTCCCAGCCGTGGCACGTTGGTAAATGACATGTGATCTGACCTACATGGCCTCCCACCTGCACCTCTCCGTTAGGGACCGAGTCATTAGAGTCACTAGAGTCATTCTCCTGCTCTCTTGTTTCTTAGTAACTGTCACTATGTATTTTTTTAATTTTTAAACTATTGGCTGTGCAACTGAATAGTTTTATGTTGTGTTCTATTGTTTGTATTTCTGTTGGGTCTCACAAAATTAAAATCACACAATTAACACCAGGGTTCATTAATTCACAAAATTACATTTATGGCCACTGTTTGTGTATCTTCTTCACACTGGAAAATGTCAAACATTTAGCAGACTAGGCCTACTCAGCTAGTGTTTAAATGGGAAATAGCAAATGCTTTATTCCACACAACTATTGTGGATTAGTTTATTATTATAAAGCTATTCACCAAGTGGTTGAAATGTCAAGCACCTTACTCTTCATATGTGTTGTTTGAGTTGTGAAATCTATGAATCATGTAGTTGCTCGCCATCACACCGCTGGGTCTTATCAGCAGCGCCACTGATTAACATTCCCATACGTCTCTCATGGATGATTAATCGGCCATAAAGCTCTTCCGGAGTTGTGGTCGCTATGGCGACGTCTTGTTTTATAGTATAAAACACGACTGTGTAAAATGTATACAGTCTTGCAGAATAGCAGAAGTAGTGTTCCCTCATGTCTCCACATGGGACATGTGAGACATGTGTGCACTTTGCTCCTTTATCCATTGAAATGATTCTTTGTATTAATCATAAGTATTTGCTCATGGCGTTGTCAAATGTCTGTGTATTGGTGATATACTGTGTGAAGCTACAATATGAAATACACTTGCACTTTTTTACTGTGGAAGAAGTCTTTATTTCTAGTTCCAACACATACTATGGTTCTGTGAATTCTTTAGTAAGACATAAGGATTCAAGATACTTAAATACAGATACAAATGAGCAGGAAACATGGATGAACATGTTTGAATATGTTGGCCTTCAAGTGTTAAAGAAAAGCAATCATGCAGTTCTTGGATGGATTTCTCTTTATTATTATTTATTATTATTTTATTTTTTTACCAAAAATACATATTCTTATTGTCATTTTATTGTTTTATTGTCATCCTTTTCCCCCCGCCATAATTTCATGTCCATACGATGTCACTTATCAGGTGTCCAATTATGTTTTACACAAACAGTGTCTATGAACATGCTTCAATGCCCATTGATTACATTTAGCATTGATTTTTATATTTATTTTGCCTTTCCCTTTTATAACAACATGCATGTCTGCTGGGAGATGTGTGTGTGCATGTGTGTGTGTGTGTGTGTGTGTGTGTGTGTGTGTGTGTGTGTGTGTGTGTGTGTGTGTGTGTGTGTGTGTGTGTGGTGTCAGACAAGGTGGGGTCCCAGGCGCAGCACGGAGAAGGCCCTGCGGTGCTTGCGGAGCAGCAGGCGTATCTTCTCGTCGTCCGAGTCGGGGTCCAGGGGCTTGTTGTACTCCTCATCCTCCACCTCGTTCTCGGAGGCCTCGCCGGCCCCCGGACCCCCGCCGCACGCCTGGGTGGAGCTGGGCTCTGACGCAGTCTTCTTCCTCCACTTGGTGCGCCGGTTCTGGAACCACACCTGTATTCAGAACCCACACCAGCTTTGAGAACCCACACCTGGGTTGAGTGTTGAGAACCCACACCTGGGTTGAATGATGAGAACCCACACCTGGGTTGAGAACCCACACCTGGGTTGAATGATGAGAACCCACACCTGCATTGAGGGTTATGCTGTCATATCCTTCTCACTTCAACTTCACAGCTTATGTCTTTCTTAATTCATTTCCATTCTTTAATTTATTTCAACCATGTTGTATTCTGCTGCCTTTGTGTTTTCACGTGCAGCTTTTGAGTGCCGCATTGATCTAACATTCTCACGTTTCATTAGTCACATGAGCCAGCTTAATAGACAAGATATACCGCCACCAAATTATAATCACCAATAGAGCTATCAATTGATTTCTCATAATGTATGGCGATGGAATTCTATTTTCATCAATAGATCATAGACTGCCTCATAGGTAGCAGCCTGGATCAAAATAGGTGATCCAGGCTCATACCAACAGAGTACCAGCAGACACACCTTGACTTGGGACTCTGTCATGCCCAGGGAGTAGGCCAGTCTGGCTCTCTCTGGTCCTGCCAGGTACTTAGTCTGCTCAAAGGTCTTCTCCAGGGCAAAGATCTGGTGGCCGCTGAACGTGGGCCGGGTGTGTTTCTTTCTGGCGGCCATTTCTCCCAGAGACACGTTGTCTACAACATGATGAAGAAGAAATATTCTTATGCATATACAGTATATATATATATATATAATATTGTATATGTAGGTCTATGTATGTGTGAAAACAGTATTATGATGAGGTCAAGTTATCCACTAATCCACTAGATTTTTTGAGAAAGAGAGAGAGAGAGAGAGAGAGAGAGAGAGAGAGAGAGAGAGCCTGCCAGGCTGGGATGTTTATGGTTCTTCTATGAGCTCTTCCAAAGGGGCTTTTTCAACACCTAACGTGACTGGACTGTGCAACAGCCAAGAGCTGCTGCTGCCTCTAGTGGGACAGGCTTCTCGTCTCTCACACTCACACACACACACACACACACACACACACACACGCGCACACACATACACACACAATCAATTCAATTTCTATAGAATACGCTCCCCTGAGTAGAATATGTGTAATTATATGCAGTGATGGTCTGTCTGTTCTTCAATGAATTAGAATGATGATCTAGGATTCACCAGGGAGGGCTGCTTTGCTTGAATTATTATCTCTGGGTAAAAAAACAAAGAAAGAACTAATAGAAATAATAATAATAATACACAATAATAATAGGTTATTATTATCATCACAGTCTTTACTAGTTTTTATTCATCATTTTTATTACTACTATTATTATTGTATTATTATTGATGTTATTATAATTATTATTATTATCAGCATGCTAATTATTATGATTATGAAGGATATTATTAATAATAATAATAATAATAATACTACACGACACTTTGCAGCACAGTGTGCAGGACACTGTGCAGGACAGTGTTCAGGACACTGTGCAGGACAGTGTTCAGGACACTGTGCAGGATTACCTGTGAAGTCATACTGGTAGACGTCCTTCAGGGATCTGTGGATGAAGTAACAATGCTGCCCAGGGCCTGTGAAGACAACAACACCAACCGCTGGCATGAGGCAACAGCTGGACTACTGGGTTTCCACACCGAGCCACTTGAACAGGCATTTCCTAAGATGCTGTGAGTACGTCAGTAAGATGAGTAAAGTGCTGAAACGTCAGCCAATGAAACAGAAACATGCAAGAACGAGCGCATTTGATTTGATGTGATTGCAGTTTTCTTGTTAACTGCTTCAAAGTAAAATGCTAAAACGAAGGAAGATGGAAAAAGGAACGGTTGTTTGGCGAGACAAGCTGAAAATGAACCCAGCGTGCCCCAGACATAACTGAGAGTTAATAGAGATATTATAGTCTGTACTCACACTCTCTCTCTCTCTCTCTCCCTCTCCTCTCACACACACAACACTTTGGCACCCAATCATCCTTGACGTGGGCCTGACAATTTTTTTAATGTACTAACAGCCCGCTCCACTGATCTGATTAATCACCGTCCTGAGAGATCAATAGAGACAGAAATTAAAAACTATTTTAAAGGTATTAAGCAGCAGGAGCCCTGCTGTCCATCCGCAGGAGTGGAAGGGGCCGAAGAGAAATCTTCCAGGGGCCCAGAGGGTGTGACGGACCCCCCCACCCCCCCGCCCACACACACACCACACATGTCCCATTTGTTTTCACTGCCAAAGCAATCATCTTGATCTAAATGGGATGGAAAGGGTCTTCATGTTAGGTCAAGTTTCCTCTGTACTATATACAAATACCCCCACACACACGCACACACACACACACACACACACACACACACACACACACACACACAGTAATAGAGGAAAGTTGTAGGTTAAAGGTAATACAACATTATGTGTTTCGATGATTGCATGTGAAGTGCGACAGACAGCGCGTAATGACAGAAATACTAATACTAATATTAATAATTGTATACTTATTATCACCCTGTTACATCCTAACTGAACTGTCATGACAGTTGGTGGGTAGTTGGTTCCCTTGGTATTAGTTACAAAACACACAGTGATGCAACCGCAACCCACAGACACACAGACACACACACACCACACAGGCAGGCAGATAGATATTCTCCTCCACATACTCTGTGCTACCACCCATCTTCATCCATCAGGTTTGTGCACAGTTTAATAAAAAAATATTGACTTAAAAGTGATTTTTTATCAAAACATCATTTGTACTTGGGAATGCATGCAACAATCCCCCCCCTCCTCCTCACCACTCCACTGAGGCTGTCCCCTGCTCAGCCCCCCCCCCCGTCCCCCCCGTCCCCGTCCCACCGTCCCCTCAACTCTCTGCAGGCTGTAAGTGATGATCCACTGCCCCAGGGAGGAGGAAAACACTAACAAATTGAAAATCAATACAGCTGGCATGGACAAAATTAGAAAGCGGCCAGAAGGAGGTGGAGGAGGAGGTGGAGGGGGAGGTGGTATGGGGATATGAGTGCGTTTAGGGTTGAGGTACAGGGAGGGGGTGTGTGGGGGCGGGGGGGGGGGGGGGTGGTTTAGGGGGAGAGGGGAGATGGAGAGAGGGTGGAGTGCCTTACCAGGCAAAAAAAAAAATACAAATACTTGATTTGTATTTATTGTGTACAAATAACTGGGATCAATCGTTTTAATCTGGAGTTAAATTTATTGACTACACCTCCCAACCCCCGCCCACCCCTCAATCACCACCACCACCACCACCACCACCACCAGCACCACCAGCGTCCCCACCGTCCTCACACCTGGCCCACCCCCTCCCCACCCACTTCACTTCACCATCAGGGCTCCAGTCCTCCGGCACCACACACACACACATACACACACACACACATGCACACACACGTTGACCCCTACTGTCGGGAGTTGGGTGTAGCAGGCTTCACCTGGGAGGAGTTGGGGGTTAATAGTTTGAGGAACACGCTGACACCCCACAAAATCTAATATCTGGTGGACAAAAAATGTAGGCCAGGGCATCTCTGCAGCACTTCATTTATAATGGTTTTATACATTTATGGTAAATGGATTGCATTTATACAGCACTTTCCAGTATTGCCTCACATTCACCCATTTATACACTGATGGTGGTGTCAACCATGCAAGGTAACAACCAACACGTCGCACTTCCAGGAGGTTCCACGTAGGTGGTGTCTTGCTCAGGGACACCTCAACACTTAGCTAGGCGGAGCCCGGGAATCGAACCAGCAACCTTCCTGTTACCAGACAACCGCTCTTACCTCCTGAGCTACTGCCGCCCCATTTATACATTTTACCCGTATCAAAATATTGCAGCTCCTGCAATTTGGCTATTGTACTTGGCCATATTGCAATTTTGATAATATTGCGATTCATTCTTCAGCACTGCAACACAACCAATGAAACAAACAGACAAACAAAAAAGAACAACTCAGTCACAAAACGATTGAGTGCACTTGCCAAGCAAACATTCGGCGATTGGTCGTCAACATGATTTGCTGGGGAAACAACACCGCGTGTGGTGTAGCCTACCTGCGTTAATGGAGGGCATAAAATCGCGGCTACACAATGCTACACAATGGTACCACACCAGCCTTTTAATGAACGATTTAGGGTGACGGATGAGAGAGCGAGTGCCAGGCGGCGATGAATGTAACGCTCTTTAAATGACCTCACTTTTGTCTGTGCCCACGCCGCTAGCCAATAGCCAATAGCGTGATGGGGTGTAATCGCCGTAGCGACACGCTGCATCACCAATCACAAGGATGAATGTGTCCAACATGGAGGCCCGCAGTTGGAACACGACGCCTGAAGTGACCCTGTCTTTGTACCGGATGGATATATTTCAGGCATGAATGTTGTTTCAAAAGCACCTGACTTCATAAGACAATGACGATGGATAATCACGACACGATTGGCTGACTCATCAATTCGCCGATTGTTTATGATTTTGATTATCAATGGATCATTTTAGTGAAGAATTTGTTGCTTGTAGCTTGATTGCCTTGTTTGCCAGAATAATTTTAACCAACTTAATTTTCTTAGAATACAATGGTCCAATCCCTAAAATAACTGGCCACCATGAAATGCTCCTGAAATCTCTTGGTCTGGGAGCAGCCTGCTCCCCTACACACCCAGGACCAAGCTCCCCTCGCTGGGAGACCCTGTAAGCCCCCATATGAGACACTTTTATTCAGAGACACTTTTAATTTCGCCACCTAGTTTTTCCCTGCTGTCTATTTTACTTTTCATAGTTTTTACATCAAAGCACTTGTCCCTGACAATGAAAGGTTCTATATAAATAAAATATATTATTATTAGGGCTGTCAAAGTTAACGCGTTATTAACGCATTAACGCCACAAATTTTTTTTGACGCCATTAACGCAATTACGTAGTAATTCACCGAAGTACTCCAAGCAAGGACGTGTTGTTGTTTACATTGGACATCACAGATGTTGAGCCAAGGATGCGCAATGACGCGGCGCGCGACGGGCTCCGAGTCAGCGTCTCTGGGGGGGCGGGGTCCGTTGAGCCAATAAAAAATTTGGGATTAATCGCGATTAATCCTAATTATTATTACAACAAGGATCGGTTGACATGAGCATCCGTGTCTCAAAAGGGATCAAAAGGGTGCAGTGTAGCTGAGGCTGGCTGTAATGTGGAGGATGCTGCCATCTAGCGGAGCAATATGTGTACTACTACTGAATTATTCAGATGAGGATTGTCCCTGGAAAATGACTTTCTCCACTCAAAAACCCAAATCTCTAGGAAAATATAGTACATAATACATACAATACAACATGAATATATTAAAATGTAATGAAAAACATAGCCTAGTGGTACAAAACCGTAATAAATTAAATTATGTATTATTATTTAATAATTTAACAGGATTCATTTGCATCACATTCAATGAAGTTAAGTCAGAAAAAGAATACAACGATAAAACAACGCTGAAACATGTCAGCAAGTATTTCTCTGTTTATGCTGTTGTTGTTATGCAAAAGGGAGACGAAGTGGAAAACTGCTGAACACAGAGTACCAGACAGGGCAAAACATTGCACCACTCGTTAATAGTAGTTAGATGGCTATGTAGCCTCATTCATGTTGCACCGAGGGTAGGTGTAATATCTGTCCTTCTCACCGTTGATATCTGCTCTTTTGCTTTGAACTTGGCCTTCACGTAGATTGCAGGCCCTTGTCGTTAGTCTTTCATCTTCCTCGGCTTGGACTAATGTCCTTACAACACAGACAATTCTCTTGTAGGCTGTTCTAGGTTTGTCACTTAGATGTGACAACCACACATTTTTGTGTAGTTGATATTTTTTTGACAAAAAAAGTTACTTTGGATAAAACGTCTGCTATGACTGATAGACAAATAAACGTCAGATGAATGGAAATTCACAGACAGTAGTATTACTATTTATACATTAACAGACACTATCATACAACAAGACTGACAGTGGCTGACAGTGGCTTAGTGGCTCCAGGTAGACCCTCCCCCCAGATCCATATTAGCAGAAAGAGCAAGACAAATAATTTTATTTAAAGGGGCCTATTATACCACCAGATGTGATGCTGATTAGTCATCACAAGCCATTTCAGAATTGTTGTCAGTAAAATTGTCATTGTGACATAGTGACATCACAAGTGGGAGTGTCCACCTAGATGTGTGCTGACTAGATCAGACTACCTGTTGGTGCAGTCCACTGGGTAGGCTGTTAGTCTGATCTAGTCAGTATATATCTAGGTTTGTCACAATGACAATTTTAGTCACATGACAATTTTGAAACTGCTTGAGCCCCTTTAAGGTTTGCTTCAGAAAAAACATTGTCTATTACGTGTTTATTAACCAGCACTTAACATTGTGATCAGCAGACAGCATATCATGGTAGTGATGTGGTGATGACGTTTGGGGGCACACACACACAAACGCACATGCGCGCGCACACCAAAGCCCACCTAAAGAAGTCTTCGGCGTGGCCCATGTTGAGCATATAGTCCTTGCCCCCCACCTCCTGGAAGTGCAGGGCGATAAACTGGGGCTTGTGTCTGTGGACGGTCTGTTGTGAAACAAAGACACACACATGCACACGCACGCACACACACGCACACAACACGCACACACACGCACGCGGGGTCAGCACAGTTTATTACAGTGAGAAGTAAACGTATCCATTTGAGGTCATAGGGAGAAAAGAAAAAAAGAAGGGGAAATTTCCATTGGGATTGCAGCGGCTGTGACCTTATTTGGGTCTAACCAGCGGCCTTCTACGCCGAGATGTTGTGTTCATTTATGATCTATGATCTATTTTTTAGAGTGGGTCTAATCACTTGAATCATAGCGACTGTGCGTTCAACACACTGTTGCACAAAACAGTCACAAATGAACAACACTGTAATTACACCATGAATGACGTCGGCCTCTTGTGACAGGGAAGGGTGTTCCTAGCGAGCAGTAATGCAAGTTATTAATGACGAAACAGACCAGTTCACAACAACAACAACAACAACACATAGGCCTTACATAGGTACTCACCTTGTAGAACTCATGCAGCCATCCACTCAGAATCTCACTCACCTGTGAAGAGAACAAAAACTCCAATCACCTATAAAACTCCAGCGTTCTGCTCCGTGTGCTTGTATACAGCACTCGTATGGATACACACGCACGCACGCACACACGCACGCACACACACACACAAAAAAGCCGCCTGGCTGATCCAAAACATTTACAAGTCCACGTTAAGTTTACTGCTGACAGTGCCCAGACACTAGAGTACAAGCAGATAGGAAAAACTATGCTCAACTGATTGGTTACTTTTTTACTTTTTTAAGAGCCAAGGTTTATTTATACTACACTGCATGTCACCTACAAGGTCCCAGTAGCCAACCCCATCCTTTTGTTTGAAGCCAACCGTGTTTATATATAATATATATATAATATCTTAAATAATATAAACCATGCGCCAACAGCTCTCCAGACACACACACACACACACATACACACTAAGACTTTTGTTCTTGTATTAGTGTCTGACCTTCTGTGTGTCTGTCCTTCTGTGTGTCTGTCCTTCCGTGTGTCTGTCCATGTCCTTTACATGTAACTAACGCGTGCTATGCTATGCTATGCCTATCCTGTTTTTCCACAGGTGTGTTTTTAATAAAACATGGTGACAACAGTGGGGCACATAAAACATGCATGGGGGTGTATAGCACCCTGCTCATCCCTATGGTGGCGGTGGTGGTGGCGGCGGCCCGGGCAACCCTGCAGATGGCGGCACGCCCGACCAACCATGCAGGTGGCGGCACGCCTGACCAACCATGCAGGCCCGAGACCTTCACACAGCGTGAAGAAGAGGCAATATTACGTCTTCACCTCCTGCTTTGAGAGTTTGAGTGTTGACACTTTAATCCAGCGCGACAAAACAATACAAAAGGGGGGCAGGCAGATTGCGTGAGTCCCCTTTTGCCTTTGACTCCCCTACTGAGTTTGATCCGTGATCCACACAGACTGCCTGCAGCTTAATTTGCTGTGAACATGGAAGCAATCGATGTCGGGGGGGGGGGGGGGGGCACAGTTCATCGGAAACATATGTGAGGTTTTATTGTAAAACGACCTTCATCGCCCGAGCGAGCGATTACTTGGTGGTGGGCATTTGTATGTACCCAAGGTCTCTGGTGGTGGATGGGCGACGGACATACAAATGAAATGTGGCTGCAGGTTGGACGGGGTGGGAGGGGGTCAGGTGTAGCCCTTGCCATGCTCAGTAGCTCGTTTGCATAGGGCCTGCTGCATTTGCATGCCGTCATGGCGGGTAAAATGTGACCTTAGGAGGAGACAGGAGTCCCAGTAAAATGGAAAGCTATCTATTTACAGCCCAGAAAATAAACTGTGACCGTATTAATGCACATGGTGTAGTTGCCAAGTGGTTTCTCCAATGTGCTAACATTCACGATCACAGATTATAAATAGGCCCTCCATGTTTTATGGTGTAGGCAATGGGAAACGTGGCTATGCACTATTTGTAATAATGTCCTAATCATGTCAAAAGTTCCTCATGGGTAGTGTGACTAGACCATATTTGAGACGCAGTTGAGTTACAAAAAATACAAAGATCTGACTACCACAATGACTTTGACATTTCTTGAGGAGGATGACTTCGATGATCTATGATGTGTAAAGTAGCTATATGCTCATAACTCTGTATGTATGGAGCTGAGGATGCATTCGCTCTTGCTGTGGACCATGACTGCAGTACACGTAGGCCTACACAGTACATTGCTGTGCACAGGATTATTCCTGCTGTCTGCTTTAAGTTCCTTGCCTTATCCTGAAAGCTGGACAAATGTTTACACAAATCTGTGTATGTGTGTGTGTGTGTGTGTGTGTGTGTGTGTGTGTGTGTGTGTGTGTGTGTGTGCGTGTGTGTGTGTGTGTGTTAGTGGAAGCTTTGCGGTCCCCACAGACATTATTTATCTGTTTACAAAGTTTTCCCACAATGGGATCTAACATGTTTTCGTTTGGTACCAGATATGGCAAACGGAAACATGGTGCTCAGCCAAAATGACCCCCACCCCACCCCACCCTACAGACACACACACACACACACACACACACACACACACACACACAGAACGTGGCCTAAACGTGTTATGACAGGCATATTTTCCATCACTAAAAAGAACAACACACAGCTACCACAATAGTTAGAAAGAAGTGGCAGAGTTGAGACACACACACAGTGTCCATGGTGAGGAGATCACATCACATTGTGGTGTTTTCATACCTACAGTAGGTGTCAGGCTATGGTTTCTCACAGGAAAGACAAGGTGGTGAACTAGTGAGAGAGATGATGATGGTGACAGAAAGAAAACGCTGCATTTTGTGCGTTCTGCTAGTGAAAAGAACACATTTTATTTCCCATTTCTCCCAGATTAGACAAACGTGCAGCGTGTCACAATGCAACGTGTAGTTTATGGATGAATATAGGCCACCGATTCAGTGGTTTGCAAGCGGGGCCAAGTGTTGACGATGAGGAAACGCGTAGTTTTAGATCTTTTAGAGCAAGACTCCTCAATACTTACGTTGTCAAACAGTGAGCCGACATTGGCGGTGACCAGCAGCACGTCGGTGGACGTCTCCATCTCCATGGCGACGACAACAGATCTCCCCCCTGATCAACGACGTGTGCCGCACACCTGTACTCTGGGGAGCTTACTGTAACACCCGCCTAACTTCAAACCACTACGATAGACGCGTATTATGCGTTGAACGGCGTCTGCCTTTCGTCTTGTCCGACTTGTGCGCGTCTGTCGGTGGCGGGCTGCGGTGTCGCGTCGCGGTGGTCGTGCTGCGGCAGGACTGGAGCGGCGATCGTCCCCATCGTCGATCATCAAGACGCGGCGACGACACGGCCGAGGATTAGCGTCTTCATGGCGGTAATTGGCCTACTTAGGTACTTACTTAGTGGTGCTTAAAGGCGCATCTGCTGCTGCGCTGCAAGCCGCCCGACTGACAAGACGCGCGGTGTTAGTAGTACGAACTCGGAGGCTCCGCCCACACGCGGTGTTGTAGTACCAGTACGCACTCGGAGGCTCCGCCCACACGCGGTGTTGTAGTACCAGTACGCACTTGGAGGCTCCGCCCACACGCGGTGTTGTAGTGCTTTGTTGCTTTTCCTACTTGGATCACTGTGGGATAATTCTTACATTCCCAGAGCATAAAAGTGCACTGACATGAACGTCCATATGCTGACTTGAAGCAATGAGATCCAACATGAGACTGTATAGTAATCCATATAATGTGTAGAAAGTGTAATAGCATATACAAGTGCATGAACACACACTTGTAGCTGGAGGTACAGACGTCCTCGACCACGACAGGAGCCCTGGGAGAAGCAACAGTGAAACGGACCAGGGGATTCCTTAGTGCAGCACAGTCAGCTGCCAAGCCTTCATCAGCGCTCCATACGACGAACCTTTGGACACCCTGGCCTCCTCAAACATGACCTTGTGGAATTGGGTTCTTTATTAGAGGTTGCCCACCAAGGCTCCATGGTGGGGGGGGGGGGGGGGGGTGTCCAGTGTAGAGTGAGGGTTTTGAGGCTTTGACACAGCAGAGACTTGGAGCATGTGTGCCAAGACCCCACCCACACACCCACACCCACACCCACAAATAATTGAAACCCATGATCAAATTACAATCTTGGAACATTTATTGTGATGGACAGATGTAACATCGGACTGACTATTCCTGCTCACACAGCATTAGAGGAAAAGGGGGGGGAGGGGTGTCCCTGGGAGAGACATGGCTGCTTTCCGTCTTGCCAACCTACGCAGCTCCACGATTCTGCACGGGGACTGTAAAGAAAGGGTCCAAGAGGGAGACAGAATGAGTCGGGGAGCAGGAGATAATGCAGCCTCCGACCGGACAAGGAGAACACTTCCAGTTTCCTGCTTCTGACACCAGGTTTAATAAACGAGGTGTAAAAATAAAAATGGCGCCAAGAACACATGCCTGCCTGCCGAGCAGCTACTTTCCCCGGTTGACACTATGATTTTAAATGTTAGACTGTTTTGCATATTAGCTGGGAACAAGAACATAAGCGGGGTTCATGTTTTTGAATGTTTTGGTTTTGGGGCGGGGGGGGGGGGGGGGGGAGAGAGACATTTTCCACTTCATAATGTGACGGATTACACATTCAGCGGAAAACAAGCGTGGAAAGGAAAACAAAAACGAGGAGGACTTCCCGTCTCCAAAAGTTCATCGCTAAACAGAAGCCCTGAACATCTATGACCTGTGCAGTTAACAATCTGGACTGTAATGTAAAACTGCTTAAAGATAAAAACACCATAGAAATATATTCACAAGTAATATGAACCGTAACAAAAATGGCGCTACTGTGACCTACGTGGCGGGTGTTGGGTACAAGCCTGTCATGCATCACATATTCCGTATGTCTCTAAGAGAAACCAGCAGTATCATATGGAGATCCATCGTATTCCCTAGGTTAGACCAGAGCTGTAACATCTTTCAACATCTGTTAAAAACAAACAATTAAAAAAAATGGAAGTCTGAAAATTAAAACTACTGAAAAAATGAAATGTAAGGATAAATACAAAACATCGACATAACAAAAAATGTTAAATGACTATGCCTTCTTTGTGTGCACTTTATTGCAAGTCTAATTAAAGAAAAAAATGTCTGGCCTCCAGTTGAATCCTTTCCACAGAGGAGACTGCTCTGTAAAGGAGGGATCCGCAACATGATGAAGCACACAGCACGCCGGGCCAAGCTGCAACCGGGGGGCGTCTAATGGGGAAGGGCAGTCACCAGAGAGGGCCTTAGTCCGGCCAGGAACCCCCGGTAGGCCGGTAGGACGTCTGGCAGGCTGGATTCAGTGGTCCACCGCTAATGCCCCCACCACCACTCCAAGTGGGTATCTGCGGGAGAACCTTGGTGGTCTGGTCACCCCACAGCCCCTCCTCTCCTCTTCTCTGGGGGTCTTCAGGAGCGGCTACGGTCTTCTTGGGCCCCCACCAGGATTTTGCTGTAGAGCTTCTGCTGCTCCTCTTTGAAGGTGTCCTTTACCTTCCCCCGCTTCAGTCCCCCATCCCTGCAGGCAGACACACAGCGCTCAGCAACACGGTGTGTACCCGGTCATCAGCAACACTGGGTCACTAGCGGATACAGTAGGGGTGGGAATCACCCGCCACCGACAACATTATCACCATACTTGGGGGGCCACGGTCCGATAGTAACATAATACTGGGAGTATTGCAAGTACATTTCTTGCAATGCATCACAATTATTTAGAATAAAATCTAAAATGACAATTAGAATTGAAGTCATACCCCTACAAGTGCCAAAATCACACCTAAAAACAGGAAGCAATGGAATTAATTGAACTAAAAAACTTTTACAAATCTGAACCAGTTGTACTGAATTCAGACTATGGCAATGTATCTAGTTTCATTCACTCAGTCACAGCCTCCTTGTGTTGAGAAAAACTGGTCCTAGACCAGCACTCCAACACTTAGGCATTGTTGAGCAACCGTAAGAGCTCAACTTACAGATTGACCAGGTGTCAAAGTGAACAGTCAACATATTAATAAATGGTTCTCACCACCCGGAACATTGGAACAGTACAAGATAAAATAAGATACGATAAGATAGATGGCAAATAATCTTATCTTTAACCCGACACCTCAGACACCCAGACTGTGTGGGTGTGTGAGGTGTGTGGGTGCAGATACTGGGTGCCAAGTATCAATATATGGCACCACAGTATCAATATTGTATTAAGGAAGAAAGTATTATGATACTATATTTTCCCATCACCCCTAGGGTACAGATATCCTTTTTGGAAGAGATTATTTGGTCAGTAGTTCACTACTTTTAAACGAGTTGACTAGGTAAACACAATGAAACACATCTATAATATTACTTGGGGTATGGATTTATTACCAAATCATTAACGATGAATGGTTTTGCGTATGCTTACCAGAGTAGGTCCACAAGTCCTCCCTGCCTGGCGATGGCAGCTTTAACACGGTTGGCAAACTGCACAGCATCCTCCCCTTCCTGTTAACAGACAGGGCCCGGGATTCACAACACAGAAAACTAGGAACCTTGGGAGGAACTCCAAATAGCCATTTTCTTTTACCCCCAAACAGTTCCTGCTCGGGGGTATGTTCTCTCCAAAAGTTCAGGAACTTGAAAATGGTGAAGGCAGGGCTTGAAGGGCCCTTCTCTGTCTCAGTAATCTCACGCTCAGTCTCTGCAAAAGCGTGAAAACTCTGCTTCGTTAAAAAAGGTATTCTGCCTCTACAGATGTAGTTTAATGTGTTCAAATTGTGTACATCGTACATCAGGCATTTACAGCGAGAATCATTCCCATTTTCTCTGCTTATTACACATTCAAAGAGCCAGAGAGCTTAGATGGCCATCTGCTGGCCAGCATCACCCTGTCTTCACCATGGAAACTATGCACTATTCTCTATCAGTTTGCTTTATTCAAGCACTGGCACAATTAATTTAGTCCATTATCTTAAGTCCTATGTTCATCTCAAGTTATCCTATGCTAGCTGGATAGATGCGTGTGGTTCATTAGAGGGCCGATCCCTTATAATGAACCACATGCAGAAAACATGCAAAAACCATGCAAATTAAATCCAACCGCAATGTTTCACAGACAAAAGTGAACAAGGTCAAAAAAGGTCACAAGAGGGTGTGGTCTCTGTGATCTGTGGATCATTGTGGTGCTTTGGGGGAAGAGGTCTCATCAGAAAGGAATAAAATGAGTGAGATGCTGTACATCATCATCATCTCATCCTTTAAAGGGTGCGGTAGATTGCTGAAGATATAAGAGCATTATTTGAGTGCCACTTCACAGCCATCTATCAACTATTACTGAGTGACATGCACTGTGAGAATATCTGTTTCTGTGCCTGCCTCTATACGAGCCAAGATTTTAGATTTTAGACCACTCCCCTGGCTCATTTCTGACCAACCATGGCATCTCCTCCCTGATTTGGGGAATACATCTTGCAGAAACAAGCACAGGTGCTGGAATCCACTACTTCAATAAACAACAAAGGTAGGGAGTGATAGAGCTGGGAGGGAGAGGAGGTTTCTTCTGTTGATTAGTTTCACAATCAACCGATCTTTCTCTGCTCCGTCTCTCTCCAGCTCTGCACACGTGGCCTACAGCAGCTTCAGGAGGAGCGTAGGGGGCGGAGCCTCACCTCTCGGAACATGGGTGGGAGGTACCACACGCTGCAAACGATGGCCCAGCTGCTCATCATGCGCAGCAGGTAGCTCACCATGCCGTACTTGCTGCTGTTCCAGAAGGCGTCTCCAAAGCGGGGGTCATACTGAGAGGACGGGAGGATATAAAAGCACTGTGTGTCACAATGTAAAGGAGGATAGTGTAGCCGATTTGCATGACTGAAAAGCCTCTATGACACTAACCTTGATGGCTACAGGGTAGACTTTGGAGCCGATCTCAAAGCTGCCCTTCTTGAACATCATGACTGAGGTATTGTTAATGCAGGTCCCTGTATATTTAAAATCGACTCATTCATGAATCATGAGTTCATAGGGCCATAACAACATGCATTTGTTTTGTTTCATCTCAGAGACACAAACCCACCTTCTGGGAAAATGAGAATAGGCAACTTGGACTTATCCTCCGCATGGTCACTTAGCCTGCAAAATAAGACGCGTGGAACTGTGAGTATGACAAGTATTGTTTTTCGAAATAAATATACCAATCTAACTTAAAGTGGCAATCTCTAATATTTCAGTCTTTGGCGACACTATGGCAAAAAGCGGGAATTGCATCCAAACAGTGTTGCATAAGTGACGTCGTTCCGCTGGCAGTTGTTAAATGGCGGATACCCCATTTACTTTAGCGGAGACCGAAGAAACAGTACGTCACTTCCACTTATTCTCTCTGGCGGACATCCACGGAACCAATCACTGCTCGGTGATGGAACATTTTAAATATTGTGCGGGAAAGGCGACGTGCCACCCAGTCGGTAATATAAAAAAATACTGCAAATGCAAGGGCTTTCATCAGTGGACCATAGGCTCAGCTCAGTCATCATTGTGTTGTTCGGCGATAGTGACTTTACAGACATTTATTTACAGGAAAATCTTCGAGATTGCCACTTAAACACAGAGAGTGATAATCGCCAGGGCGTGGTGCTACCTTTTTGCCACTAGATGGCGGTCTTTCACTTCCGAGCGCTCAAACCAAATGTGTGGGCAGGCTTTGACCATAGACCTCTGGATGACGCCCATCAGCCCCCCGTGGATTTGACCGACCTACACAAACACACACACACAATATCCAAGTTGCTCCATGATCAGCCATCTTGGGAGAATAGGTGTGTGTGGATGTTGGCCGCTGTAGTTACCATGGCGTAGCAGCCGTCGCTAGCCAGGATGATGATGTCGATGGGCGACGTGTGGTTGGCCACACAGATTCCTCCATTCTTGGGTTTGTTCTCACTGAGGAAACACAGACAGGAAGCATGTCAGAGAGGCGATGACACAGAGCGGCAAACACATAAATGGACGCTAATTACAACCATCAGGAAAATTAGTTGACCCCTGGAGCATGCGCTATGCTACGTCAGAGCTCCAGAGATAGTTACAGTCTCATCGAGACAGCGAGACATCCCATAATGTCACATCTTTTTTTAGCCACCACGCCCTCGCCTATTTCACAAAAAGGAACGGCGAAGAAGCGTTCAGTGACTCCCGTCAGTGTATGCGCTGATGTTGACATTCTGATATGTTACTTCCTGAGTCACAATGGGAGATGGCAGTTTACAAACTAATGATACGAAAAGATATTGATCACAGAGCACATGTCTGATTAGATTACTCTGACCAGTCCCCCGAAAAAAAGAGACTCATAGTAAAACTTTGCATCAGTCATCAGTCTGTAAAGCTTAAAAATACACCTGAATGTAGATGTAAAATAAATAAATTAAATCTAATTCAAGAAAGAGTTTATCTTTTCAAGCCAAGCCGTAAACCTACTCTAATTGCTATACCAAACCAACAGTATGTACTGAGCCACACATGAAGTGTCTGAGGCCTTGTCCTCCCTGTTATGCAATCATTTGTTTGGCCTCCTGTGTCTTCCTTATTTAGAAGGCTTTGAGGCTAGATTACCTAGATGACTATAATAAATAATAATAATACATAGGACTTATATAGCGATTTTCAAGGTACTCAAAGACGCTTCACAATAAACAAGTAACAAACAGACACAGTGACTAGCACTAAACGCAAAGACACGTAGGCAGGCTGTCATCATACGCCTGCAGCAAACAGTCCTACACACACACACACGCACACACACACACATAAACACGTCCTCCTTCACTCTGCCGGTTATACTGTTGCATGCCTGCCTCTGTGTTTACTTAAATAGGTCACAGCTCAGCATTACAGTTAGAACTGCCTTGTGCACACCTATTATTATTTGTTGCCCCTGTCGCCAAGGCGTTGCAGGAGACAGGCGTGAAGATGCAGACGCAACCGTTTTTGCTCTTCTGGGGAATCTTTGGTTCAGTCAGCTCAGGCTCTATGCCAAGGTTGTAACTGTTACTAACAGTTACAATGTCAACACTGTTGTGTTGGGCAGACATTTTAAATGAACCATTGACTTGTTGGATTTTGATTGGCATGACGTAAACCTAACTACACACACACACACACACTTGGCAAGTGTCAGACCATGGAGGTAGTGATGCAGTAGCTGAGGAGTTCCAGCAGGGGTCTGCTGCTGTGTTGCCAAAGGGCTAAAAATCTAACACTTCTCGCGAGGGACCAAGTGCCACACTAAAGTAGCCAGGCGCCTTAGTTAACAACCTGTTAAATCCAGACACCGCCATCCTCCTCACTGGATTGCTTTGAGCGGCTTGGATCAAAACAATAAAAAAATATCTGTTCACACGCACACACACAATGTGCAATGCCCTTACCTGTCGTGATAGGTAATGATGGCAGTCAACGCTCGTACGCAGATCCTGTAGCACATGAGGTGCACCTTCTCGCTCAGGAATTCTTCACCCTGCAGGAAGCAGGCGGGGGGTTAGGGGGGCTCTACAGCTGGAGAGTGGGTCTCTGGGCTCCTCAGCAGGCCTATAGCAGTAATGGTAATAATAATGCATGTGTAGTTCGTCCTACCTGCCGTTTGGAAGCAGTCCCACTATGGAGGTGAGGAACACGAGAAGCCCAACCCCAGTAAAGGCAAGAGTGACCCTGTCATGTGACAAAACAAGACACGGTAGAACACACTTTATGGCAATGGCACAATAATCACTGGCTGGGAGGCCATTGAATTAAAATCCACCCCACTCCCAACATAATGTAAACCTGGTCACGAAGGCAGCAGGACACATGAATAGAACACATTAGCAGAGCACGGTTAAGCCGTCCAGTTGACCTAATCTGTCCAAACTAATCATGGGGAAGGATTCAGATTAATGGACGCATTCAAATGAAAGGTGTGGACGATATCAGGCGAGAGGCAGCTCTGTGCCCCGTACTGCGGACAGTGCTGAGCCAGGGACCAGGGGGAGACTCTGGGTGAGCTGGCGGCCCGTGTTGGCACAGCAGTGTCCTAATGCGTCCGGCGCTCTGCCAGCTACTGGACATGCCTCCCTGCGCCAGTTAACCACAATCTCTATGGCTCCACTTACATCAAGACTTACACATGTTACAATGGAGTAACATGTAGATTACCCTTTTCACTGACATTTTGAGAAGTTAATACATGCATTTACATTTTAGATGCTGGCATTTTTGCAGCAGCATGTATTTGACATTCAATGTTGTCTGGGGTCAATTTTCAGTCAGTACATTTGCTAACCTTTACCGTAAAAGAAAGCCTTCAACATGCTATGATTATATGAAAACTCATAGTGTCACATCATAAATAGTGTGACAGTTGGGGACTTTCATCTAATCATTTCCATGACTATTTGCATAACAACATAGTCATGAGATACTGTAAAACGATCCACACTGGCACCATCGAAGAGCGATCTATCGACAATAAAACGGCTGCCAGCGCCATGTCTGACGTCTGGACGATGGGAAGCAAGTATAGCCAACTGTTTTCAGAAGGATGTACTTTGCCCATCATCCACACAGATACACGTGACCCTGATCTGTTGATTCACCAACGTAGCAAACCGTTTCCTTATTTCAGGGCTGGAAATGATGCCGGTCTAGTGCGGAGGAGGAGGAGGGCCCGAACAGAGATGAAGAAGAAAGACGCGTTTATCCGATTGCAGTGTGGAGGCCACGGCCGGCCCTGACCAGAGGGGGCAGCGAGGGTGAGAAGGCGCACCTGAGGGGGAGCAGGAAGCCGTAGCGGATGAGCAGGCCCAGGGCCCACAGCACAGTGAGCCGCAGGCTGATGTAGTGGAAGTTGTAGTTGCTGCGCGTCAGCAGGTTCCACGACTGCAGCTCCTCTGCACTGAAGCGCTTGGTCACCTCATCGTCCATGATGCTCTCCACGCCGCGCCGCGCGAAGTAGAAGATGTCCGACATCTCGAACTCCGACGCCGAGTCCACCAGGTTGCGGTTGCTGCCACTGCGGCGGATCTCCTTGATCGCCTCCTCCAGGGAGGTGGGCTCCCGGGCGATGATGGCTGGGGTTCGGGTGGGGGGACCAGAGCAGCGTTAATATAGAGGGAGAAGACACGGGTGGGCTTTCACCTCCGCCTCTCTGCATAAACACCCGGGCACTTGGAAAAGGAATGAATGACAGGCGCTTTCTTACCATTCGAGTATGGTTTGTACAATAGGTGATTCTTCTCCTTGGCGCCCCTCTCCAAGCGTAGCGTGGCCCACTGAGAAACAGAAAAAAAGAAGGTTGTTTAACCATACAATTAGGGTGTTTTATGAACCCACATGGGCTCATCTTGGAAGCTGTGGCTTTAACTACCGATTTTGGGCGTAACATGTGTTGTTTTCCCCAATGGTGGGTAAGCTTTGACAGACTATGCAACAAGACACACTTGTGTTCAGCAATATCATTTAAACCCATTGATCGATTGCTGCTGTCAATCGATCGATCGATCGATCAACCTTCAGTAGTAAAGACGGGTACCGTGTTCACATCCTAGCTGGCCTGTAAAGATTGTTTTAACAGTTAAAGAAATAAAAGAGGTCCTCGGGAAAAGAACAAAGTGTTCCTTTTACAGTGGGAGAGAAAGGGGGAGAAGTGGGAGCAGAAGGAGGCGAACAGATGTTCACAGCGCAGTTTGCATCAAAAGTACAATTCTGATTGTCACCATTTTCGTTGCTGCTGAACGCAACAGTTTGCAGCGATTACACATTAGCATTACAACAAGGCATCCGGTTGCATTAGGCTAGGGCAGAGTGTGGCTACAGCTGGAGCACAGACAACAGCGTTAGCTTCAAAAAATTTCAAGAATGCATGTGCAGAAAAAAAATACGTTTTGCCTGCAGCAATTAGCTCACACTGCTTTTTCAGGGTATGGTGCATAAAATAATGCCATCATATAATACCCCATAGGAGTTTTACATAAGTGATCAAATTGATGCTTTATGAGGTAAAGGCCGTTAAACCTCATAGGCTACATCTTGTAGTTTGGCTGATTTAGTCATGGGTTTGAATTAGGAAAGCACAGACATTCTCCAACGCAGTGCCACCATCACTATCAACGCCATGAATCCCGTTATTACCCCCTCTCTGCTGATAAGCTCTTGTCACAGCATGTCATTGAGTCACCACAGAGCCCACACTGAGGAGAGGAGGAGCTGGGGTTCCAGTTGGAGTTCCAGTTGTTGTAGAGAGAGGTTAGAACGGGATGTGCAGGGGAACCCGGCCAACATGTGGTTCTAGAACTGGGTGTGGAAGAAGAGGTTCTTACATAACAGCACGCCTCCCCCCATCCCTCCACACGCACACGAGCCAAGTATAGGGGCTCTAAGGCACCATGTGGGTCAATTTACATTTCAATTATCTCATGGGGGGATTTACAAGAGGGTGTAGACACATAGGGGCCTGAAACACCCCCCCCCCCCCCCCACCACCATGCCCCCTGACCTTTCCTAGAAAGCTATTCAAGAGTCCTGTCAGTGAGGACTGTTTTTAGAAAGTAATCCTTAAGAGCAATACATGCCAGAATCAGTTCAGAAATACAATGTCCCACTCTGCTCTTCTGACCTCAACCATCTCGAAAACAGGATTCTAACTAATTATTCAGCCTCACCCACTTACCGCAAAGATCTTTAATAGCGTTTTCATGTAGAGCCGTCGGATCCCGAACGACACCCCGGAGATGGCAGGCACGATGATGAAGACCAGGAGCAGGGTGAACCACAGGGTGAACGAGATGCCCAGCAGGATGCATGGCAGGTTGTTAAAGGGGTTAAAGAAG
The DNA here is from genome assembly GCA_002895965.2 of Coryphaenoides rupestris. Classification (NCBI taxonomy): domain Eukaryota; kingdom Metazoa; phylum Chordata; class Actinopteri; order Gadiformes; family Macrouridae; genus Coryphaenoides; species Coryphaenoides rupestris. The sequence goes on from PIJE02000049.1 coordinate 754,863, forward strand.
AGTCCCATCTTAACGCCCGGCCGGTCTTAACTATAATCACACTCAATATGTAGTTGTTTCGTGGACCTGGGGCGGTCCTAGTCCCCTGTCGTCAGGAGACAACCTTCATCAAAGGATCGACGCAGCGAATTAGACTTCTCAAAAACGTGTCCATGTCCGTGAAAGTAGTAGAAATGTTATTTCCATCGGGGCCGGTATCACTGCGGTTCATTGTTAAGGCCATCCATTGGTGTCGACATTAAACTCCACACCAGACGACTTGGTGTGGACGAGGGCTGTGAGATGTGTCTTCCAGTGGAGCGGTGTGTGTGTGTGTGTGTGCAGATCGTGGGGTCCCGACCAGCACTCAGGGGGTCCATGCAGCGTCGGACAGACCACCGAACACCACGCTGTCAGCCTGGAACACACCTGGAACACACGACACACGCGGCTCACTCTCTCTCTCTCTCTCTCTCTCGTAGTATACTAGCGATGTAAAAACACGAAGCAGCTAGACTGTGATATACATCTGATATACATCAGCTACACGATCGAAAACACGCACACACCTCGCCGTGGGTTCGTAAAAAAACAAAAACCCGTGTGACTACAGCTGGCCGCCGAACGCCCAACACTTTATAATAAGCTGTGGGTAGTGGTGCGTTTCGGTTGTACTCGGAAGTCGGAAATCCAACCTCCACATCGGAAGGCGGATTTGGACTTCCCCCTGAGGTCGGAATTGCAAGTCGGAAGAAGCCCACCGACCCCCGACGTCAGTCAACAACTCGGGTGTGACTTCCAAGTCGAAGGGAAGGCGGAGATTCCGACTTCCGAGTACAGCTGGAACGCACCGTACCAACAGCGACGACAGGGCCGTGTATTGGCGAGATGAGCTCCATTCAAAGTCAAGTTACACGTACGATCACTGACGTTAGTGACGTTATGTGAAGCAACGAGCACATATATATCCGTCATATTCACAACCTCATATCAACCAATGTGTGTCGCTAACTGGACACCGAGGAGCGTATACTAAAATTAGCTTTAGGACTAGCATGCTAGGGTTGGTGACACGGTGAGGCGCTAGCTCGCCGCTGCTCCACCACGCACACACTCAACACGGTGTGTACTACATGTACATATTCTATACTACAGAGTATATGATAGTACAGATACTACAGGACATATCTGGTGTTTGTATTCATTTGCGGTCAGTTATTTGAATATATCAAAAAGGGACACCACCGACCACACGAAGACAGTGTAAGTGACGTACCACCGTTACAGTAGGCAGCCCGGGAAGCGTTCATCATCACTGGCCCGTCGGCCGTCTTTGTGTGTGCGACTGTAATCTCCGGCCGGTGGATGAAGAGGAGCCCGGCGAGGAGGAGGAGTTCCTGCTGGCCGCCTGGCGGTGACACAACACATGGCTACAGCCACCATGCACACAAACTAAACTAAATAGTACATTGATAAGATAAGATAGAACTTTATTAATCTCGAAGGAAGTTGTTGTGCCAGGTTGCATAGCAATACAGTACAATACAACTATAGAGAAATCAGAATAATAAAGATAAAATAACAGATTTACAAAATGTACAGTCAAAATATACACATATATATAGGCAAGATAAGATATTCAGACGGCAAAGACAATTTGTCATTATTGAAGTGTAATACTGTGATTATAATAATGGTTAGGGGACGTATTGCACCTGATATAATGTATATTAAGAATATTACACATAATGTTGAAAGGTAATGTAGGAGAGGTATTGGACATGACATTAAGAATATTACACATAATGTTGAAAGGTAATGTAGGAGAGGTATTGGACATGACATTAAGAATATTACACATAATGTTGAAAGGTAATGTAGGAGAGGTATTGGACATGACATTAAGAATATTACACATAATGTTGAAAGGTAATGTAGGAGAGGTATTGGACATGACATTAAGAATATTACACATAATGTTGAAAGGTAATGTAGGAGAGGTATTGCACATAACATTAAGAATATTACACATAATGTTGAAAGGTAATGTAGGAGAGGTATTGGACATGACATTAAGAATATTACACATAATGTTGAAAGGTAATGTAGGAGAGGTATTGGACATGACATTAAGAATATTACACATAATGTTGAAAGGTAATGTAGGAGAGGTATTGGACATAACATTAAGAATATTACACATGATGTTGAAAGGTAATGTAGGAGAGGTATTGGACATGACATTAAGAATATTACACATGATGTTGAAAGGTAATGTAGGAGAGGTATTGGACATGACATTAAGAATATTACACATGATGTTGAAAGGTAATGTAGGAGAGGTATTGGACATAACATTAAGAATATTACACATGATGTTGAAAGGTAATGTAGGAGAGGTATTGGACATGACATTAAGAATATTACACATAATGTTGAAAGGTAATGTAGGAGAGGTATTGGACATAACATTAAGACATTGAAAATATTACACATGATGTTGAAAGGTAATGTAGGAGAGGTATTGCACATAACATTAAGAATATTGCACATGAGAGGAGATGAGAGGTAGTATTACAGCTAATATTTAGAGATAACATATTAATAATAATATAGCACATGATAGAGTATTGCACATTATGTTGGGCAGTAATATTAATATTGCACATAATACTGAGGAAAATGCACATGATGTTGAAAGGTAATATTGCACATGAGGAAAATCAACTTAGTTGACAAGACACTTGGCCGCCAATAGAAGTGCATTTGAAAGGCATGTGTTGCTAATATGCATTTGCTATAGAAGAGCAGGGGAAACATTTAACTAGTCGTCCTAATTCATAAATATAAAACTAACAAAAATGTTACGAGAAAATATCCAAAAATCTGCACATTTTGACTGCACATTTGTAAATCTGTTAGTTTATTTTTATTAGTCTGTTGATTTCTCTATTGTTTTATTGTACTATATTGCTATGCAACCTGGCACAAGAATTTTCTTTGGGATTAATAAAGTTCTATCTTATATTCAATCGGAGACGTAAATTAAACTAACGTGCGTTTGGGATGTCAAATATCTGTTTATTCACACATGTACATCAATGTATAACAGTGTTTATAATTGTGGCTATACAACACTTGATAAAATTAAATAGATTAGAAGTATTCTACCACAAGGTGAAAACAAAATGCAAAACTCCAAACAAATACTCTTATTACAAATATTTATACATATTCTTTCGGTTATCATAGCCAACTCCCAACAAGTTCTGCGAAAGCCCAAATGTCATATACTTGTTTGTACTTTGGACAAAAAAATCAAAATAAAATAAGACATTGCATTATTCACTGGCCATGAGCAACATTAGACGTTGCTTTCCAGGAGTCTTTCAAAGTCTGGTGAGCAAACCATTTTGTGTTTGATATGACCGAGTACAGTCATATCCCCGATCCGGTCTTCTGTCCCAATGGATACCAGTTCCTGAAAGGAAAAAAACCCAAAACAAACTGGGTTAGTGGAGATTGTCAACAAATGTACCAATCCCAATTAGATCCATGTAATATATTTATATTACATGACATTAAAAGGAACGGATGAACAACACATATATTATACAAGGACATTTGGAAGAATCAATAGGTTAAAGGTGAAAGTGTAGGCCTACTGCAGCATTAAATGACACTATAATGTAGGCCTATGTCTCCAAATAGCCCTTGCACCTGAAGGAAAGCACACGATGTTCCCAGAGACACGTCCAGCGCGATGTGTCCCAGGATGAGCTGAACACGTCCAGATTTGCGCACCAACATCTTGCCCACCAGACCCTCTCGGAGGTCCTTCAGCGTGCAGCTGTTCTCCTCGGCGTCCTCATCCTGTTGTGCAGTCAGTTTATTTTAGGTTGTTTCTTTCAAACAATCGAAAAATAACAAAAACCAGAGAGCCATTTGACAGAGACCGTGCGTGCGTGCGTGCGTGCGTGCGTGCGTGCGTGCGTGCGTGCGTGCGTGCGTGCGTGCGTGCGTGCGTGCGTGCGTGCGTGCGTGCGTGCGTGCGTGCGTGTATATATCTCCCACCTGCGATTCCGTCGTCTGCACCATGACCTGGCCGTCGGCAGACTGCACCTCCGTCTTGATGGGCCGGGTGTCGACGCTGGGCGGCTGGCCAGGCAGCGAGTCCGGCAGCTGCACGAAGAAGAGCTCCTCCCCTTTGCTCAGGCTCCACCGCTGGAGCAGCTCGGGCAGGACGTCGGGCTCGGGCAGCGGCGGAGGCCTGAACGCCGCCTCCACCTTCTTGATCTCCGGCTCGGTCTGCTCTTGCTTCACTGTAGAGAGGCCAAAGGGACAACTTTGTGGACTATTCAACAGACGCTGGGCACCAAAGTGTCTCGCAATGTCACCCGCTATTAGTGAATGTGAGCTGGGTTCAGACTGTTGTGAGAAGGTTTAGTTTTACCCTCCTGAGGATGTGCTGTTGCAATAGTAATCCTGCTCTGCACACCAATATCTTTGAGGCGATAGTTAAGCTGAATATTAGGCTGCAGTTCTGATGATGCAGAAGCGATGGGATGTTCATCGGTGGGAGCTGAACCCCTATTGTCTTATAGAACCAGGAACCAGAGGAGATTCTGGTTCTTCATTTGAAAATGTTTTGTGTAAGAAGTCATCTTCTTTGTCATTTTTAACAAAATGAAATTCTATTTAAAAGGGGCCATATTGTAAACTCTTATTTAAAGGGGCCCTATTATACCAGCTGACTACCAGCCTGGCCCAGTAGACTGTACCAACTGGTAGTCTGATCTAGTCAGCATCAGTGGCGGCTCCTGAAGAAAATCTCAGGGGGGGCAATTCTTCTGATAATGATTAAGGTGACCCATTCAATAGGTGCATTAAGCAAGACAGTATCAATTTGTTGTTAGATGATTAACTCATAGAGTCCTTCTTATGTCCACTAGATGGCAACTCCATAAACAAAAATGGTGTAGCTCCACAATTAATTATTTACATGAATCTAATGTTGTATGATGTAAAATAGCTAAACAGGATTTTTGTCTGAATTGGATCGTCGACTAAAAGGAACTTCTTTCAGAGACACAACGGAATTGCACACACTAGTAGCCATCTTGAAAGTAGCAAGTGACTTGATCGAAGATATCCCCTCCCTCTCTTTGCTCAGTTACGTATGACGCAAGCGCGTTAGGGCGAGTCCCAAAATCCTCATTCAAAATGCATTGGAGGCTCATTTTCTTTTAACATGAGTCAATGGGAGAATGCTTGGGCGATTTTCCACGTCAATGAAATCGCCCAGAGAGGCGGGACCATTTGAAACACGACTATTCTGATTGGACAATGACAGATAATATGTCTAGAACACTGATAACTACTTTTGCTGTGATAGAATTGGTTAGAAAAAAAAATCCTCTTTCTCCCAGTTGGTAGTGCGTCGCCCAAATCGCCCCTATACACCGTCCGCCCCTGGTTAGCATACATCTAGGTGGACATGCCCACTTGTAATGTCACTTCATCACAATGATAATTTTAGTTACATGACAATTCTGAAACAGCTTGTTATGGCTAATTATGCTCACACCTGGTGGTATAATAGGGCCCCTTTAAAAATAACAATTCAAAATAATCTGCAGAGTGGTCGGTACCTTTCGTTTCAGGTTCCATGGCGTCAAGATCCTCCTTCACGTTTTCAGTTTTGGGGTCCTCAGGTGAAAACTCCTCCCTGAAGCCCCAGCCTGACACGGCGAGGGGCAGCTGGACCGGGCAGCTCCTCTCCTCACTGCGCAGGCGAGGATCATCTATGAACTGGAAGAAGAGTGGCCGTCGTCAGAACTAGGGTTGGGCGATATGGCCAAAATCCTCACAATATATACGGTACATCATATCCTGATGTGTCAGTTAATATCCCGATGACGTATAGATCACGATACATATGTTTTCTGGTAATTCAATAAATTAATAAACTATATAAAATAACCACATGGTAAACCTATTTTTGAATACTAAATAGCTGACGAGTCCAATGAGTATTTTCTCATTTCATTATTAAGAACTCTAGTGCAAATAATAGAACAGCTAGTCTAGTAAGTTCACAAAATGACATGACTTTACTGTAACGCAGCCTGCGATATTACAATATCCAAAATCTAAGATGATATCTAGTCTCATAATCAAGATTTAATATCCATATATTGCGCAGCCCTAATTAGAACACAGAATGTGTGTGGAGGGTTTAGTAGTGGGTTTAGTAACCTGAATTCAGGAGTTAACCCGGGGAAGGACTCACATTGTCTCTTTCCAGTTGCCGCAGAATCTCTTTGGTTTCCTCCTCCGTCTCCCTCTTCTCCTTCTTAATGTTGATGATGGGCGAGGGTGCCATGCTGGGGGCATCCCTCTCACTCTCATAGGTACCTGGAGGAATACACCAACACTTACTTAAGATTTAGATACACCTGTGAATTAAATCCTTGTCAATGTTCAAAGAATTACAGTGATGCTCCACATAATTGATATCAGTATCACACAAAAGACAGACCATTCATTCATCATGCTACCAGGACTGCCCTATGACAAAATAATTATTGTGATTATTGATTCGGTTTGCAAACTGCACCACAATGCTTTGTGTCCTTTGTCACCCATCAGGCAAGGGCTAAAACACACAAGTGTGACTGCCAGCGATGGGTCAATGGTACGCGTGAGTGAGGGGCGACCTGGCGAGGAGACCCCCAACACAGCGCTGCCCGGTTCCATGCCAGACCATGACAGCACATGGTGAGGTGCTTATATATATATTTATATATATATATATATATATATAGAGAGAGATTTTCTTTGTTCTTTTCTTTTTTGCGTCGCTCAATGTTTTCATTTTCAGAATACATGGCTAATTTAGAGATTAGACTGAACATTAACACTAAACATTAGTTTAACCTCAGAATGTGCCTTGCATTTGGAAGATGTATCCCACCAAGTCACATATCAGTTACGATCAGAACTATTATGTCAACTACTATGTCACAGGACACGAGCCAATTAGGCCTATCAAGTATAGAAGATATTCTGTCTGGGCCTATTGCCAGAACAGCTGTAGTATGTTTAATTAGAGGGGTTACAAAAGGAACCCCTCGACCCTCTGGGCGAGGAGGGGGAACAGGACTCCTCATCTCTCCAAAGTGTTCATACCAGGCCCTTCCCCTGGAACACCTGACCAGATCTGCACTTGAACTCCATGCTGTATCTGTTACCCTTCCGATCAAGCTCAACATTGCCATGATCTACCGACCACCGGGTCCTCTTGGCGACTTCTTCGACGAGATGGATGCCCTCCTCAGCTGTTTTCCTGAAGATGGCACCCCACTTGTCATTCTGGGTGACTTCAACATCCAGCCAGAGAAGTTACAATCACCTGAATTCATCAACTTCTTTGCCACATTCGGTTTGGCGCTCACCCCTTCTCCTTCCACCCACAGAGCTGGGAACCAACTTGACCTTGTCTTCACAAGGTCCTGCGCCACTTTGGCACTCTGTTACCCCCCTCCCTGTGTCTGATCACCACTTTGTCGCTTTCTCCCTCCCCCTAAAATCCCCCACCTCACTACCTACTACGCCTCACATCGTCACCTCCCGTAGGAACCTGAAAACTCTCCCTCTCTCTCTCTCTACTCTCTGCAACTGTCCTCTCCTCACTACCTCCCCCCCAACAATTCTCCCTCTTGTCAGCAGAGGAAGCGTCCTCCACTCTGACTTCCTCTCTCTCCTCCTCCTTCGACTCACTCTGTCCACTTATCTCCAGACCAGCACAAGCCTCTCCTCCACCTCCCTGGCTGTCCGAAACTCTGCGGGCTCATAGAACAGAGTTGCGGGCAGCTGAGAGAAAATGGAGAAAATCTGACTCTGCTGATGATCTCTCTCACTACCTCCACCTCCTCTCATGTTTCACCTCTACTGTGTCAGCAGCCAAATCTGCCTTCTACCTTACAAATATCAACTCTTCCACCTCCAACCCCAGGAAACGTTTTTCCATGTTCTCCTCCCTCACCTTCTCCAAGACATCTCGGGCGACATCCTTCCCTTCCTCACCACCCTAACTAACACCTCCCTCACTTCAGGCCTGTTTCCGACTGCCTTCAAGACCGCCAGAATCAAGCCACTCCTTAAGAAACCCACCCTGGACACCACCGACGTCCGACACTACAGACCTGTGTCTCTCCTATCATTCCTCTCCAAAACCATAGAACGTGCTGTCTCCACCCAACTATCATCCTATCTCTCCGAGAACAACCTGCTCGACCCTCATCAGTCAGGCTTCAAAGCGGCGCACTCCACGGAGACGGCCCTGCTTGCAGTATCAGAGTCCCTTCGCGATGCCAGAAGCTCTTCCCTCTCATCCGTGCTCATCCTCCTTGACCTGTTCGCCACTTTCGACACAGTGAACCACCAGATTCTCCTCTCCACCCTGGCAGAGTTTGGCATTGCTGGAACTGCATTATCCTGGTTCACTTCCTACCTGACAGATCGCACTTATCAGGTCACATGGAATGGCTCCCTGTCCAGACCCTGCACCCTTGACACCGGAGTACCCCAAGGCTCAGTACTGGGACCCCTTCTGTTTTCTTTATACATTAGATCTCTCGGCTCTGTAATCACATCCCACGTCTTCTCCTACCACTGCTATGCTGATGACACCCAACTGTTTCTTTCCTTCCCCCCCTCAGACACCCACATCGCAACACGCATCTCAAAATGCCTGGCCGACATCAGCAGATGGACGACCGCCAACCACCTGAAGCTCAACCTCGACAAGACTGAGCTTCTCTTCATACCGGGTAAAGACTGCCCTCAGATGGACCTACTTGTCACCATCGAGGACATCGAAGTCTCCCCTGCACCCACGGCAAGGAACTTTGGCGTGGTACTGGATGACCAGCTGTCCTGCAACGCCAACATTACCTCTGTGGCCCGATCTTGTAGAATTGCTCTCTACAACATCCGCAAGATCCGGCCCTTCCTCACACGTGAAGCAGCGCAGATCCTGGTCCAAGCGCTCGTCATCACTCGTCTCGACTACTGCAACTCTCTCCTGGCTGGACTCCCCGCCTCAACAATCAAGCCCTTAGAACACATCCAGAACGCAGCAGCACGCCTCGTGTTCAACCTACCTAAATTCTCCCATGTAACCCCCCTCTTCCACGACCTCCACTGGCTCCCGGTAATCGCTCGCGTTCGATACAAGACTCTGGTACTGACTTTCATGGCTGTGAACGGAACCGCCCCTACCTACCTCCAAACATTAGTCAGACCCTACGCCCCAGCCTGAGCACTCCGCTCGGAAACTTCTGCCAAACGACCGAGGTACCGCGAGGTACCGACCGAGGTACCGCCTTCACTAAAAACAGCCAAACATCGCTCTTCCAAGTCCCAACTCTTCACGGTTCTGGCTCCTCAGTGGTGGAATGAGCTCCCGGCTCATGTTAGGACGGCCGAGTCGCTCGCCAGCTTCTGCAATAGACTCAAGACCCACCTGTTCAGAGTTCACCTGGACTCTACATAACCCCCCCTCCTCCTCTTATAATCCTAGCACTAACCTGCATGTTTGTACGTCTTGACATTTATTAATGGCACTTAGCATTGTTGTTCGTTCTCAGATGTTGTAGCATGCTTAGAATTGCATGCCTGCCCAGCTACTTATGCAGGCAACTTAGCAATTATGAAACTCCACAGTAATATATTGATATAGTCTCCTTCAACAAATGTACTCTTTGTAAGTCGCTTTGGATAAAAGCGTCTGCCAAATGCCCCAAATATAAATGTAAAGGTGTTGGGAGTTGTGGATGTATTGATCGTGTGGGCCGGTAACTTTCCACTCTGCTGTGTGGCCTACGTGACTCGTTAGCTGTTTGACCTATGTGACTAGACAGCTTCACTCTTATCTGTTTGCCCCGGGAGGCCTCTGAGACACACTCGCAGCCGTTGTTGTGGGAACATGTCTTCTATCGGGACTGGCTGTCCCGTGCAAGGTCTCAACCGGAGACCTTGCAGTCCCTGCTTCCTGGTCTGGGGCATGGAGACCCACATCTCTGTGTGGCACGTGAGGCCATGATATCCATGCTTCAAGTTAACTGTTTGTCTGTCTGTTACATATCCACGTGGGGCCTGGGGGATTGGCTGTCTGGGGTGTGGGGACGGAAGGGTCTCCATGGACGGCCTTGTTGTCCCTGCTCCCTGAATGGCTGTCTTAGAAGCGTTTCTATGTCTGCTTCCCTTGTTGAGTTGTTGTGTCTATATGTAAATGTTCCTTTTTTTGTCCCATGCAAACTGTATATATGCTCTGTGTATCTAAATAAACTTTGAATCATTCCTGGTGAGACTGCCTTGTGTCACATTGATTCCCAAGCTCGCTGCTTTGCTACAGACAATCCAGAACCAGAACCTGAACTCCAGCCACAATAGATGACCACTCGAAACTGCGCATAACAAAAGGTCTATATTCATTTTAATTATATAATTATAGGAACAAACAAATAAATCAAGAGGTTGAGAAATCTAGCTATAGTCTGTGTGCATGGTGATGCACAGTGACGCACACATTCATTTATTTAGGCCATATTGTACTATTTTAGAGAAAATAGTTTGAGAGACATTTAATATATTTGGTATACTTAATATATTCTATATATACACATATAAACAGACAGAACAGTTACATTTCATATGGGTGCTGTCATGACTGATCTCTTCACTAACATCATTGCAATGCACTGCTGAAAAGCAGTCGGTGTATCGCAACTGACTAATAATAGTGTTTTGATGTGTCTGGCTGTCAGAAACAAAACGGCCAATCAGCATTGACTTGCTGTGAACTGCTGCAGAGAAGGGCGACATGTTGCTAAGATCTACTGCATGTCTTTGCATACTCATCAGTCATTGACTGGCAAAAGTAGGTCATCGACCGCGACGCAGATCTTCACACACACCAAAAATCTTCAATTTATATGACTTTGATTAATATGCAATGAATTGTGCAGCCCTACATGCCACAGTGCACGTGCTTACCTCTCTTTTTCATCATCATTTCAGCAGGCCCCTGTTCAAAGATGGAGTGAGACTGGATGACCTCTGGACGACCCCGGCCTCTGCCTCTTTCTCTTTGTCCACGGCCCCCGCGCTCTCCATCCCTCCGGTTCCTTTGACGCTCACCCTCAACCTTGGTTCTAAAAAAGAAAAAAAAAAACGTTGTCAATATCTGTGAAATTGAAGTATAAATTCACATTTCACATTGTTTATTCCGATGTTGATACAAGTCCTTGTGTTAGGAATTTAGGAACTTACTCTTCTTTAGCTTTCCTGCCAATAATGTTGGGTGTAAAGGTTTTCTGGAAAGCAACAAATAGAAGATGTTCACCATTACAAGTTGAAATGATATTGTACAATATAGAACAACAGTATACAACATAAACAGTATGGGAGAATTTTATGATACATATAAGGGAATATAATCGCTAGTTTTGCCCTACATGCTATATGAATGACATAAATGAAGAGCACTCTTACATTCTGCACCACCAATAGGTGTTAACATATGGGAAACCCCTGAGGTATGTATGTGTAAGAGGGAGGTAGAGTTAGATGGTTAATGGTTAAAGTTTGAAGGTTCTCAAACAAACTTCAGGAATGTATCTTCAAAAGAGTAGATGTCTATAACCCTCACAGAACATAAAAAAGGAATGTATGCTTCAACAAGGTGAACCTAATGGTAGATGAGCATGTTCTATGATTGATTGACTTTGGTCATAGGATGATGTGATTAGCCTAAAACATAGGGGACTTGTCCACAGAACAGAGCATAAAAGATGTACTCAGAGTTTAGGAAAGGAGCTCCTCTGCAGACAAGCTCTGACTTTTTGTATTGTTTGTTTCAAGCGATAAAGTTGTGAACTTTGGTGCTTCGGCCTCTCGATCTCTCTTACTTTTAGTTAGTCAAGAAATGTTGTTATCCACGACAACAGCAACACATTTATGACACAGTTGCTGCTTGGATTCATTCCATTTTGGGATGCATAATTGACTAATTGTTGCATTGTTGGGTAAACAATAGATCAAAAAGTACTTGAGATCAAAACTAGTTTGAGTTAAGAATTAGATCGCTTGGCAAAAACTTGTGTTCAAGTAATTGGGAAACATTGAACAGTCCAATGTTTAAAAAGTTCCCCATAACAGGATTGTGAAGATAACACAGACATTGCATCAGCCATACCTTCTTCACCCCTCCTAAGGTGAGGTCCCTGGAACGCATGCTGGGAAGGCGGCCAGGAGAGATGGAGGCCGGTATTCTGCGGCCCATAGCCGCACCCCGACCGATACCTCCAGGTGTAGACGTGCCCTGGCCGCTGCTGCCAGCACCTGGATCAGCCATCCTGACACCTTGTCACTAGACTGGGGACACAATCACAACAACAGCATTCACAACCTCTCTCTCTCTCTCTCTCTCTCTAAGGGCGTGTAATATCCCTTTTTGATTTTAGGTAGATGAGGTTTGGGAAGGGGTAAGTTGTTAATGTATCAACATATTTATGTATTAACATAGTTATGCATCAACATATTTAGTCATGTGTTTCATACGCATTATGACACAATTGTGGTATTGAATACAACCAAAATGGCTCCCAATATAGAACTACAAATCAGCAGTTTGCCTGATCATTGATTAGTTATGGGGCACAAAACCTACTGAGTGCCCCAGTAAGCGTACTTTAACCAGCCTCCAAAGCAGGATCATAATAGTTTGTGGTAACAGGACAGCCTCTATGAACTACACTACAGCAGTCAACACACATGTTCTGACCAACTCATTAATGAACGTGTGAAAGAAGAAAACTGTTACACTACGCAGGGTAACATCGGTCACATCTGAAAATACATTACCGTAGAATTCTTCGGATGATCGGAAATCCTGAACGTGGTTTTGTGGTAAATGTGACTTGCTGCTAAAATCACCACTCACTCCATGTGTGCAGCGCCATGACGCTTCCGGGCAATGACGTATCCGTTTGTATTGGCGCGTCAAACTTGCGCTCCATTTATGTCTGCGACTGTATACCATGTAAACACAACTGTTAAATAGTTACGTTTATGCAAATATTGATAGAACTAAACTCATCATTAAAGATTATTTTTAATTGGAACAGTTAGTTATTTATTCATTAATAAGTCTCAATATAAAACAGGATAGGCTGTAGAAAAGCACACAAATTGGGAATATATTTAATGTGGACTGCTACAAAAATCAAAAATATGTATGAAAAATATGTATGAAAGAGAACCTGCACCACAGTGATCCTGCAGTAGAATATGACACGTGGCTCCTGCTTTCAACTTCATGGCAACCTTGTTGCTGTCACAGCATGTCTAATGATGGATGATTGCAAATGAATTACCCTCCGTTCTGTATAATGAGTAGGCAGGCTATAACACCCATGGTAGATTATAAATGAGAGGCCCAGACCGTGTCTTAGTCTCGCTCAGTCACTGAACTCCACCTCATCTCCATTCACACATGATCTCAGAAACGTCCACCAATACATATAGCCTATTTGGTATATATGGTGTCCCCTATTAACTCCCAAATACATTGTTTAATCGGCAGATTAAGAATCCCCATAATCTAGAGAGGGTATTTCTTAATCCTGTGTAATCCTAATGAAATGGTTGCATTTGTACATTTGAGATGGGAGTCAATGCTTTTAATGCTGGAGGGGAAATCTGCTTAGCAGTGGGCGACTGTGTGGACTCATTCACCGGAGACTCTTCCCTATGGCCAGTGGCAGATCCCCCACTGAGTGGGTCCATATGGCATCCCATTTGGTACATGGAGTGTGTTTGTTGATTTGACTCTCTAACAATGTGTATTCTCCCTTTCCTTCACTGCACCGAGAGATCAGAAACTAAATAAAAACCCTGACATGTGCGAACAAAACAGGCAATAAAAAGCTGTTTGAGATCCTGATTCACACGGCGAACTGTTCTCATAGCCTCACTCCCGCTTCCCATCTGTAACTCTATCCGCATGCCATTTAGATGGGCACTTACGGCCCATCTATTCACCATCTCAGCCATGAATGAGTTGACTTTAATGGAGTGACCTATGCCACAGGGCACAAACACAGGCATGGCCAGTGGTGGGTGTGAGTGTGTGTGTGTGTGTGTGTGTGTGTGTTGAGGGGGTTGGACTGCATGAGAAACATGACGCTGGTGTGTCACAAATTACAGTTTCATCGACATGGTTGCAAACTCACTACGGCTAAACCGTACTGGGAGGGAGAGGTTGGGAGGCGTGTGTGTGTGTGTGGGCATTGGTGCAGGTCTGTATGACACGCACGGGGAGAGCAAGGGTGAGAGAGGCTGTGTGTGTGTGTGTGTGAGAGAGAGAGAGAGAGAGAAGGATAGAGATAGAGAGAGTGGGGGGGGGGGAGTGAGAGTGAGAGAGAGGAGTGACCGATAAAAAGAGTGAGTGTGTTTGTGTGAGCGTGAAAGAGAGGGAGTGAGAAAAGGGGAGGGAGAAGACATACTGAAAGAGAGAGAGAGACAGAGGAGACGAGAGACAGAAAAAAGAGTGAGAGAGAGAAAGAAAGAGAAAGGGACAGCAGAAGAGAGGCAGAGGCAGAGTGAGAGAGAAAGGGAGGGAGAGAGGAAGAAGAGAGAGGGAGAGAGAGAAATGGAGAGCAGAAGAGAGACCGAGGCAGAGTGAGAGAGAGAGAGAGAAAGGGAGGGAGAAGGGAAGAAGAGAGAGGGAGAGAGAGAGAGACAGAGCGCAGGACGGAGGAAGCTGCGTGTTGGTTTCAGCTCCTAATTGTTTTCCCTCTCAGGGATCCATCATCTACTGCAGTGGAGGAGGCATCAGAGGAGGCAGGTAGGGGAAGGGCAGCAGAGGACCACAACCCTGCTCAGCTGCTGATACTGCACCCACACAGCCCACACAGGTAAGCATGGCTTTCACATTTAGTTTGAATTGAATAGTTTTTTTTATTTATATTCTACTTTACTTACAGTGAGTATGGATCAAATATGCATACTTTTTTCTTAGAATACAGACAAAATAATCAATATTTAACAAGAGTCTCCTATTACATGATCCTCTTTAGGGCATTGTCTTACCCTGCTAGTTTGTGATTCTGTTTTGCTTCTTGGCAGATTTTTTTCCTTTCTATGAAGCAAAGCCGATTACATATACAACAGTTATCTTAACTGCATGATGGTTCTGTTTAATTGATAGTACATGGATTATACATGCTGTGATTATACATCTGTGGAGACTACATGATGTGCCGTCCACTGCACAAATATCGCGTGTCTCCTGACGACCACGGCATAATTGTAATCCATCTTCCAGGCAAGGAAACAAATGAACAAGGCACAACCTTTTTTCCACAGCGGTCTATTTTTAGCGATGCTGTGAAAACCATAAGTCCATTTTAGATCAATGAACTGTGAAATACATTGCTATTGTATCACAATTAGTGGGCTTGTGTAGAAGTTCCCTGACAGATTTATATTGAGGTGGTCGAAGCGCACACAAAGGAGTGCGAGGCTTGGCTGGGGCGGCGGTGGTGGCACTGGACTGTCTCCATGCAGATCCCAGCAGAAAGTGGAACACGTGCGAAGAGATGGAGGGGCTTTGATCTCTTCTGAGAGCATCTCCTCCTTGCCCCATATTTCTCCTCACAGAGGCACCCGGACGAGGAACAGGGAACAGCAGCTGGGAAAATGAGTGTGGTGAGCATGTGTGTGTGTGTGTGTGTGTGTGTGTGTGTGTGTGTGTGTGCGCACGCACGTGAGGATATGTGTATTACAGTGGGGGTGTATGTATGTTTGTGTGTGTGCATGTTTGTGTGTGTCCCAGGGTGTGTGTGTGTACACCCCCATCCTCACATGTACACAGCATGTGAGGATGGGAGTGTATGTATGTTTGTGTGTGTGCATGTTTGTGTGTGTGTGTGGTGTGTGTGTGTGTGTGTGTGTGTGTGTGTGAGCATATGTGTATGTGTTTGCATTTCTGAGTCTGTGCTTGAGAGTGTGCATGCACGTGAGTGTCAGTGTGTGCATGCATGCATGTACATGCGTGAGTACGTGCACACATGTGCACGCATCCATGTGCTTGCACATGTGAACATGCAGTGTATGAATGTGTGTGTGTGTGTGTGTGTGCGTGAAAACACCCCAGCTCACGCTCCCTCTGCCCTCCCACGTGTGTACAGCTTGTGCGCACATTTCACAGTTGACAGAGTTTTAATGAGAGGCTGCAGCCCCGTCGGTCAGAGGACTCTGACACCTTGCTCACCGCCGGCTCCAGGCTAGGCACCAGCAGGCCTCTCCATCCACATGCAGCGGCGCGGTGCTAACATAGACCACAACAGACGCAGCTCACTAATGACCACTATAGTCTTATTGTGTGTGTGTGTGTGTTGTATATTTGAGCTAGAGGCATGGTCTCAGGGGGGGCGGCGCTACACACCGACCGGCACTGCATAAGCTCTGCATGCGTGGGCTTGTCAACATGACAGAGATTCACCATGTGCTGTTACAGTGTTGAGTGTTCTGCTATTAACACAAACAGAGGGAGTAGTTTGGACAAAATAACAAGAGAGAGAGAGAGAGAGAGGAGAGGAATTATTATGCAATATCACAGGAGTATATTGTAAAAGCAAACTGTGGACAGCTGTGAAGATGATAGCAGATGTGGATTTTGTCGCAGGGAAAAAAAAAAATGGATGGCGATCGGTAAATACACCGCAAGAGGAGCAGAAGAGCAACCATCAATTTTAGCAGGAGTGCGAGGAAGGTGACAGCTAATTAAACTCACAACACTGACCCATAGATATTGTGCTGTCCTGCCGCAAGGCTGCAGTGTGCTGAACCGCATCCCCCGGCTTTGGTTATGGGCAGGTGAGTCAACACAACCGTAAACCTTGCAGGGTATGGATGCCGATAAGACAGACCCATGTGTCCAAAACCCAGAGCTGAGAAGAAGGCCTGGTACATTTCCCTGTGATCGGCAAGCACTTAGCTGGCTCAACTGATTCAGAAGCCCATGTGTTTTGTGAAACAGCTAATCTGCTTAGCAACCCGTGAGCCAGGGAGTTTTACCCCAATTTTGCCAATTCATCCAATTCTCTGAACCTCATGTTTCCTGGCAGATGAGCATGGTTCTGTACCAGGGGATGCCCGGAGCAGAGCCACAGTGCGGGCCCGGTTGCCAGGAGACAGCTTGTAGGTGGATTATTATGGAATACACACTGGGCCCTGGGCTCCGTTTGTTATTGGATGGGGAAATGTCAGTGGAGGGCAAGGGAGGGAAGAAGAGGGGGGGGGGGGGGGGGGGGGGGCAGGCATGGTAGAAAAACGCTGGGACATGATGTGGCCACACAAATGTCCGTTGGTAAAAGGTTAATTGGATTCAGTCTGAAGTACCCTTATAAAAACCTGCTCTACAATTCCCACACAAACACTGCCTGATGCAATTTCAATCTCTCTTGGCGATAGACGGCTCTGGTTTTCAAATGTCTTCTAATAGCCATTGAGTTGGCATCCTCTCTCTCTCTCTCTCTCTTTCTCTCTCTTCTCTCTCTCTCTCTCTGTGTTTGTACAGCAGATTGCAGACATGGAGGCGCCCCTCTCCACCCCCCACAACATCCAGATCTGCGAGGTGACGTGCGACTCCTTCCGCATCGTGTGGGACATGAGCCCCGAGGACACGGCCCGCGCCACGCACTTCTTCATCGACCTGAGTCGCAAGGAGAGCAGAGACCCCAACCGCTTCAAACACAGGGTCTGCGTCCTAGCCCCCCTAGCACGGTTGTTGTGATGTATGCATGGGTGGGCTCTTGCGTGGAACTTATGGTCTTCTCCTCAACAAAATGGGTGTACTACACCCCAAACCAAAACAGGACAGAGTGCGGTCAACATCAGAGCTAAAAACATGAGAGCCAAAAAATACAAAGAGCACATGTCAGTTAATGTCGTATCTACTATATAACTCTTCAATACATCCTCATGGATGGATGCAAAAAAACAACCACATTTGTTTGCTAATGATGCCTTAACGTCTTCTCCTCCAGTCCCCTGAATTGGTAGATAATGAACTAAAGTGTGTGAAGAAAGTGTGTGTGTGTGTGTGTGTGTTGGGAGGGGGGGGGGGGAATTTGTACAATAGACCCTTTTCACAGCAGCTCATAACATAAATGGTCTGTTGGTTTTGGTATGGCAGTGCACCGTGTCCTATAGACACAACTAGTCCAGTTATATACTGTACATGCACCATGCTGGTGCTGCGACAGACGGACAAACAGGAAGTAAATAAAATGACAGGAACAGGAAGTTACTTTACCCTGAGTATCTGTGAAAAGGGTCTATTACCTGTTATAGGTTATCAGCGCACTTTCTTATGTATCTTTATCTCAATAAATGCCAAGCAGCTTTTGTCCGTTGTTGTCATGTCATGTGACGTGATGCGTTTGTTTACCTGGTCAGGACGTGCCGACCAAGCTTGTGGCCAAAGCGGTGCCTCTGCCCATGGCCGTGAGGGGACACTGGTTCCTGAGCCCCCGCACAGAGTACTGCGTGGCCGTGCAGACAGCCATCCGACAGGCCGACGGCGACTACCTGGTCTCAGAATGGAGTCAGCTGGTGGAGTTCTGCACAGGAGGTATTGGACGCTGTGTTCTTCTCACTGTTGGTCATCTGTAGCCTGAACCCTTACAACGTCCAGGCTACTGCACGCTAGGCCTACATGCCCTTTGATTTTAGGCGTCTAGTCAGAGGGCTGAAGTGTTCAGAAAAGAAACACAATGAATGTAACACAATCTAAAATAATGGAAGATATACTATAATATATATAATACCAACCTTGGGGTCCGGACTTGGGGTCCCCTGATATGCATATGTGGATCACAGGAGATTGCTGACATAAGCTATCTTTAATGATCCATTCAAACCATCAATCATGAAATGAAATATATGTAACTGATATAGTGTGCATCCTGCATATGGAGAGATGAGAAGCATGTTAACAACCCATGTGGCTGACTGTGCAGACTACGCCATGGAGCACCTGCAGCAGCTCCTGGACAAGGCCAGCGGCTCCACGGGGAGGCTGCTCCGCTTCTCCGTCTTCTACCGCAACCAACACCCGGACTACTTTGACCATGTCAGGTGAGCGCATGTCGCCTATATGGCTCATTATGTTTCAGTGTGTTGTGTGTTGTGTGTAGCAGGCCTACCTACATTACAGTAACACAACATGTGACCTTTAAGAGCTTCTCTTGTCTCTCTTGTTGGTGATTAGGAGCGAGTGTGGAGGACTCATGCGGCCATCCCTGAAAGACAACAGCGGGAGTCATGGCTCTCCCATCAACGGGAAACTGAGCGGGGTCTTCCTCAGCTGCAACACGGAGTTCGACACGGGCCTCCCCCCTAAAGACTCCCCCTACGGCCCCCTGCGCTTCCAGGTCCCAGCCGGACACCTGCTCAACCCCAACACCAGCCTCTACTTCGCGGACTTCTACTGCATGTACACGGCGTACCACTACGTGGTGCTGGTGCTGGCCCCCGGCGGCTCAGACGGGGATCACTTCTGCCGCGGGCGGCTGCCCAGGCTGGAGCTCTCCTCCAACCCGTTCCTGACCTACAGCGCCCCCCAGAGGCCGGGGGAGGAGGCGCACTTCTGTCACGCGAGCGACGTGATACTGGAAGTGCTGTACACGGAGCCGCTGCACCTGGAGCTGGGCGCGGTGGAGCAGATCAGCGGACACCACCAGCTCATGAGTCTGACCACGGCCAACGCCAAGAAGGACCCCAGCTGCAAGGTGTGCAACATCAGCGTGGGACGCTAAACAGCGCCACAGAACAAGCTGCGTGGCCCGCCGCACACTGCTGATGAACCATCCCCAGGGCCTGGTGGACGGAGCTGGAACTGACGACATTTGTGGCACACTGTGAACACAAATGGAACAGACCCCAAATAGTTAGACCCCAAATTAGCCTCTTCCTAGTCTTCCCAGTCTAGTACAGATAGATTATGTTGACATTGTTTAACACAGTTCCCTGTATCATTCTAACTACTACCACCACTTGTATTATACATGTTTACCTATGTGACCCTTTAGCCCATAAGAGTCATCAGAACTAGGCTTTATGTCACATCATTCAATTAAAGATTTTTCATTATTATTTAAGACCTCTGTTTTGGTTTAAAGACATTTGTAGGCCTATCAATGTTTCTCCTTCACCTGCTGTATTCATGTTGTCATGTCAACACGTGGGTTATAACAACTCATATTTCAAATAATACTTATTTGCATACTTAAAGAAATATACAGTATATGATGATTTTTCATGTTCACGCTAATGAGAATGAAACCCACAATTAATTTTCTTCAAAATAACTACAGTACTGCCAAAACCTCGAAAGCAGGATTTATTTAATGTAATCATTGTGCCACAGCTATGATTTTTACCTTTCTTATTAGAAAATTGCTCATATCATACAAGGCTGTCTCTTTTTTCTAAGATGCTAAAATCATGAGATTAAAAACATGGCCAATGACTGAATATTGCAACTCTTCACCTGATGAACAAAGGTTTGGAAACATCTTCCACACATACGTATATGGAAAATATAAATTATCCAACTCAAACTAATGAAAGCAGGCAGTCGGTTTTTAATTGAGGATCATTTTCATTGAATTCATGTCATTTCGGTAGTTTCTTGTTTTGCAGTCTTGTCTTGACACAGATGGGAGCTCACACAGATGTGAACCCCATAATTGTGTCCATCGTTGTTGTCCCAGAAAGGCTGGCTATGCCCGTCAGGCAAATAGCTCAAGCAGAACTCTATCTTCCTCTTGGCGTCGAGCACTTTAGGAACGGGGACGCTGAACTCAAAGATGTCTGTCTGCGGCCCGCCGTACCGCGCCTGCACGTACGCACAGTGCACGTCTCTGTAGCTCTGCCAGGAATCGAACGTGACGCGCACGCGCACGTCCTTGTGGAAGCTGATGTTCTTGACGTGCGCCGTGCCCCACAGAACGTGCCCCGGCTCCGTCAGCACGGCGCAGCTCTCCAGCACCACCATGCTCCGGGCCAGCTTGTCGCGGAAGGCCTGGAAGTCTGCGGACGGCTGCGGGAAGCCCAGCTCAAGCCGGGTGCCGGGACAGCAGGTGCTGACCGTGCAGCTGTAGCAGTCCTGTTCAGACTGGACGGGCGTGGCGGAGGCTCCCGGCAGCTGGAGCGAGGGCGAAGGTGCCAGGCGGAGGAGGTGGTGGTGGGATGAACGCTCCGAGTCCTGGTTCTCAGAGAACACCCGTACGTCCGTCAGGGACAACCCCTTGGCGTCGGCGAAAACTACACGCTTGTTCTTGACGGCGACCGCGGTGTTGTAATATTCACCATCGTCATCCTCCAGTATATCATCCAACAGGAAGGACATCAGGGGGTCCACACATTCTTGGCACAGCAGGTCCGGTGGGAGCTGGTGGTGTGGCGCGGGGGTCCGGATGCAGGGCCGCCGGGGCTTCAGGATGGGCACCCAGACGTAAGGACACAGCTCCTGATGTCCATTCAGGCACAGGCTTACGCCGACCTCCACCAGGCTGGCAGGCTGGGCCCTGGACCCCAGGCTGAGCGTAGGCAGGGCCCTTCAAACGGAAGGAAGATGTGAGGTGAACCACACGAAGACTAAACTTCCTCAACCTCAGATTCTAAACTTCCTCAACCTCAGATTTACATCATTCAGGCTCAAGCTCAAGTTAACCTTCAGTTAAATCATCTTTATGTATTAGAAGAAGTATTAGATTGGAATATCTAGTCCAAATTAGCCATTGAGTCAAAATTACATTGTTAATGTATTCAGTTTAAAAAAAGATGAAATAAAATATATTGCAGATTGATTTGATGTCAATGATTGATACCTGTGTGAGAAAATAATGAAAATAATGTCTCTTACATTGTGTCCGTCATCCACTTCCTGTTTAGTTGATGTTGCATGGTCTGTTGGACCATCATCTACACAGCGTAAAGGCAACTATTATCTTACAATCACTTTGCTATATTTGCACATAACATATGATCTAAGGCTTGTTTAAATGCTAATTTGTTATGAGAACCAGTTGGAAAGTACTTACATTGAAGAAGTTTTAAGAGCAAGAGTTGTCGATGGTGTCTGTAGTCCTGCTGAGCAACACCTCCTGCTCAACATGCTATTTCTACTGCTGTACTACTCCACCCCCTTGTGCTCTACTAGCCAATCAAAAAGTCAACATGACTCACAATATGTGAATGATTGATTCATATAACAAGAGTTGAGTACATGAAAACATTCAATTCAGACCACAAAAGAGAACATTATAAAACTTTATTCATTGCAGCTTGAATATAAACAATGTTTCTTTGTATCGTCTGAAACAAATCTCATTCAGCATGTTTACAGACGAACAATAAGCGCATGAACAAGGACCCTGACACAGCCCAGGTCTGGTACAGTGACGTTCTTAAAGGTCATTTAATTTGAGTGTTGCTGGTGGCATTTCAGTCATTCCAGACTCCCATATCGTCTGGGCAGTCTGACCCTTGATACTGACTCTTGGGCCTTCATCCAAGCTCTGGGCTTGTTGGCCGCTCTCCTAATGAGATCTCTGTTTCCATAAGCCTTTTTTGGGGGGAGGGGAATTGTCCTAAGCACTGCCAACTAATGAAGCATCTGAGAAAAAAGGGGAGCCCTTGGAACTACAGGGTCCTGGTTCTCCCACTGCAAGTGACTCACTCTCGATACTGTGGTGCAACGTGATCCCTCTTCTGTTACCGTTACCGTGACGCACAAACGCTTGGCCTACCATATAAATACCACGGTGTGCACTTGGCTTCCGTTCCAGTCCAGCTACAAATTGCTCAATCACACCTCAAGCCAGGGTTGAGTTCTTTGAAGACACTTCTTAACAGCATTTGGACTTGATGGAGCATGATCATGGGAAGACACGTCTATGGTCACACTGCCGGCACAAACATCGAAGGATACAAACACAAACTACAGAGGGGTTCTTACAGGTCTAAACTATTGAGGTGTGATGTAAGAAAAACAAAAGGTAAAAGCAAAACACCTTTTAATTGGAAAAGACTCATTTTCTTGTGCCAATTTATATGAGGGCAAAATGCAATGAGAATTAAACACACACTTCCCAACTGATGAGGGCAAAAAAGAGACAATTTAACAGGTTTAATTAACAATTCACAAGTGTTACACAGTTAATTGTTACACTAGTGTCAATTAGCAAAAGACAAAGTACAGATAAATATACAATTTGGAACAGGAAGGAACGTAACCCTGCGTGGTATTGCAACATTGGTTGTGATTGGGTAGTTGGTAGATGACTTCTGACTAAAGCTGATCTAGATACATGAGTGTTCACACGTAGCTCTCTCACACACACACACACACACACACACACACACACACACACACACACACACACACACACACACACACACACACACACACACACACACACACACACACACACACACACACACACACACACACACACACAGATGATGCAACCTTGCGGGGTGACAGCACGTCATTAGGCAACAGAAGAAATTAAACCACGACCGGGGTTTGCCGACAAAAGCACTTACAAACCCCAAACCAATAACCAAGAGTGGCCGTTGCCAAATTGTTTGTTGAGCTTAATGCTAAAAATGAGCTTTAAAATATGATTACTCATGTTTTTTTCCCCAAAATGAAAAGCGGTTTGTCATGAAGTGTTATACATGCCATTCCATGTCAAATCCAAAGTCCATTGACATTTGTGTGCATCCAACACAGATGTGTGTGCCTTTCCAATCTGGAGAGGAATCAGGGTTCTTCATCAGTCCAGTGCTAGTTTTGGTTCTTTATCGTCTTTATGCGATGGAGGAGCTCTTTATGCATGTTTTTCAGGTGAAAATATTCCCAAGGAACGAAAAACAGACACACCTAAAACAGACAAAAAATTTGAACAAATTAACCAGAGTTGGCAACCATGTCGGCAAATTTGTGCAGTTGACAATCATGCTAAAAAGCCTAAATGAACAGAATGCTTGCAGAAATTGTGTGTAGACAGCATCCTCAGTCATCACTGAAGGTAGTACTAAGCCAGGTACCCTTCTTCCTTTGACCAGCCACTTCACAAGGTGTCCCGCAAGGGTCTGTACTCTGGTTCTTTCCTGTTCATCATATATTACACGCCACCCCCCATCACGGTTACCTCATGACACTCAACCAATATATCGACGAAAAATACCTACAGCTCCTCTCCTACCCACCTCACTCACCAAATACATTCATGACATGACGACTGGATGTCCACCAATTTCCTGAAGCTCAACTGTGACAAGACACATTATGCTCGTAGCATCTAAAAGCCTGGCCCGAGATAGG
Source organism: Coryphaenoides rupestris (assembly GCA_002895965.2). Classification (NCBI taxonomy): domain Eukaryota; kingdom Metazoa; phylum Chordata; class Actinopteri; order Gadiformes; family Macrouridae; genus Coryphaenoides; species Coryphaenoides rupestris. The sequence goes on from PIJE02000049.1 coordinate 779,314, forward strand.
GGCTGTGTGTGTACAGTATATTTTTCATTCCTGCTGTTTTTTACTGTGAATATTGTAAATATTCTGATCCCTTCAATTCACGTAATCTACAGTATTCTTTTGCACTTGCCGCTGAGCATCGTCACTGCATATCCTGTATGTGACAAATAAAGTTCTTCAATTTTGAATCTTGATTGTCGTGTAGCGCGGAGGGTCTAAAGACACGCAATTTCGCTAGCCCCATTGAGTCAGGAGCGCAAATAATTGAAAATTCGAATTATCGATGAGATCTCTGATTACACTGGCAACAGACAATGAGATGAGATCAGTTTTTTTTTATGTTTGTTGGATGTGTCTCACAATATATGAATAATGCGTAGGACTATATCTTGACCAACAAAGGACATGCCTACCTTTAAACCTGCCTAGTAGGATGCACCTTGGCAGGCAGCATTTTTTTGTACATTGTTGATTGTGACATGACTTGATGCTGATACCTCACCCACCCGGTTGGAACACCGGGTGGGTGAGGCTGCACACTTGTGCTGTCAGGCCATCAGGCTGCTGAACAAGTGCTAGTGCTAAGTGTTACTGCTAGTGCTAGTGCTAGCTCTGGTGTGCTAGTGCTAAGTGTTACTGCTAGCGATACTGCTTAGTGCTAGTCCTGGTGCAAGTGCTGGTAGTAGTGCTAAGTGTTGGTGCCGGTGCTACTGCTAGTGTTACTGCTATTGCTACTGCTAGTGTTACTGCTAGTGCTAGTGCTAGTGTTACTGCTGGTGCTAGTGCTAGTGTTACTGCTAGTGCTAGTGCTAGTGCTAGTGTTACTGCTGGTGCTAGTGCTAGTGTTACTGCTAGTGCTAGTGCTAGTGCTAGTGTTACTGCTGGTGCTAGTGCTAGTGTTACTGCTGGTGCTAGTGCTAGTGTTACTGCTAGTGCTAGTCCGGGTGCTAATTGCTGGTGCTAGTGTTGTTCTAGTGTGTTCTAGTGTGACTGTATGAGGAAGTATTCTGTGACATTCTGTGAATGTCAAAATATAACAATGTATATTTTATTACATTGATTTATATTTGTATTGCTCCCCTTAATATTTTTTGTATACTTTATTTTATCTTATACAGTTTTCTTTTGTTTAGATTTTTTGTAACTTGTTAATATAGATTTCTATTCTATTTCTATTTCTATTTGTGTTCTTTTATAACTGCGGTTGGCTGTCGGGCGTTTTGCACATAAGAATTTCACTCACTGCTTATAGCCTTCTTGTGTAAACTGTGACGTGACAATAAAATACTTGAAACTTGTATTGGCTAATCAATGCACAAAGGTTAAACCAGCCATCGCCACACACACACACACACACACACACACACACACACACACACACACCCACCCACACCCTGGGAGCACGTCATGGGGACAAGTCACGCAACAACCCGGTTTACAGTGAACTGCTTCAAGTTTCCTGAAAAGACACTTGTGGTGTGTGACGAGAAACATTGCCACACCACATCAGTGGCCACCTCCACTAATGTTGGCAACCTTCGCATCCTTTTGGACTTGTCACACATTCACTCCATCACACAAATAGCCTTCGTTCATCTCTGTACTATCGCCTCTGCCCATCTCCCTCCCTGCAAGATGCAGAGACGCTCATACGTTCATTCATTTCATCCCACATTCATTATTGCAACGTCTGGCTAACAAAACAAAACACTACGCCTATTATTTATCTGTCTCTAAGTTATATAAAATCAACTTATTATATATTCATATTTTTTTATACATCACCTAAATGAGTGATGTTCAATGTGATCACTTTCATTATCTTGACCTGGTCCAGTTAATCTATGTGGCAACTGAGAAGAACGGAAAAGGTGACTCAAGTGTCAGGGTTGTCCAACTGAGAAAGCTATTGCAATATAAGTGAAATTACAACATTTGTAAAGAATCTGGGAACTAATGATAGAATGAGAAATACAAAACATGTCAACATAAGGGACATGTGGAGGGGAATTGCTATAAAGTTTTAAAATGTCACCACAACGTGAAATTTTTATCACAGTTGACATGCATGTCTTATTAAAACACAAGATAGTTACGTACCGCGCCAATTAAATTAACTGCACAGCTCCAGTTGAAACAAGCGGCGCTATAGTTCTGTACCGCATCAGATGCTGAGAACCTTCTTCAAGATCCACCACGTACTCTCTGGATGGGAGAGAGAGATACAGAGCCATCGTCATCAAAACAGTGCCACGTGTGACCATTGCCCCCTGGTGGACAGCAGAGACCCAATCACCACACGAAGCACAAGACCAGTGATGGAGGCAGCGACCGCACCGCACCTTTGGTCGTCCGTCTCGGGCTCCACCATGATGTTGTCCTGCCTCTCCTTCACACGCAGAAATACAAAGGAGTCCAGGCAGGGCTGAGGAACTGGAGACACAAGACACAATAATAATGAACGTTGTTCACAATCAAAATCGTAGTACAATACCACTTGGTAAATGTATCCAAAGCCTCCTACAGAACACATGTACAATACAGAAGGGCTGGACATTATATTGATAGTATATCGATATTTTGATATGAGACTAGATATCGTCTTAGATTTTGGATGTCGTAATATTGTGATATGTAATAATTGTTGTCTTTTCCTGGTTTTAAAGGCTACATTACAACAATTACATTTACAATATGGTTAATTTATTTAATATAGACTATTGATTTAATAAGAATAAAACATGATAGTGTATAAATAGTTATCGAGATTGTAGAGCCCCCTTTGCCTATCAAAAAAAAAGGTCACTACGGTTGCTATAGAGTAGGCTATGTTTAGACGCTTGCAAAAAATGATGCAATGTCCAATGTTTCAAACAAAGTGGTTTATTTCCTTACAATCCGTATGTTTCCAATAACAAACAAAAACGTAGGCAATTCCTTTGTGATAAGTCTAAGTCCAATCATAGACCAAAATAAAAGGCAGGTTAATTCATTAAATCTAGATCGCACGGTCAAAAACTTGTGTGCTTCTCCTCAAAATAGCAACACCTGTGCCAGGTAATGGCTTGATTATATTACCTCGGCTGCTTTGCCCAAATTGACAGCGGCACTGCTCCCCCAAGTGGAGAAAAACCAAAATAAAACAACAGCAAATAATGGCTCTTACAGAGATATTAAATGACCTATATTGGGATTGATGATTTTGGCAATACCGGCCAGCCAATACAAATACAAGTGCTCATGAAAAAAAGCACTAGCAAAAAAAATCTTTCCCCAAAACACATGAAAGCTCAAACGTAGGATGCAAGAGGAAACCAGATGTTTTAGTGTGCTGCTGTGATCACGACTGGATACCTGGCCAGCCCACCTGACGGCTACCTGCTTGCTCTCCAGCCAGCACCCCATCACAATATTACTATTCCATTTATCATATGTACTCTGTCGCATATAATTGTTATTAGGGATGCACCGATACCGATACCAGTACTCGGTATCGGTCCGATACTGTGCTCATGTACTCGTACTCGTACTCGTTAAACTACTCCGATACAACCGCACCGATACCACTTTGGCAACGCAACGTTAACCTTGTAATATTCTTAGCCAAGGAATATTGAAATAAAGAGATGCAACCGAGTTGGCGTTTATGGATGTTTAATAGCAACTGCGCATGAGATCAGAACCGCGAATTAACGGAGCCCCCCCCCCCCCCCATCAGAACCGCAAATTAACGGTGCACCCACCAGAGACGCTGACTCTGAGCCCCGCGCCTCACGGGAGCGTCATCATTGCGCATCCTTGGCGCAACATCTGTGATGTCCACCAATGTCCTAAACAACAACACGTCCTTGGTACCGAGTATCCGACTGACGTATGTTGGATGGTTCTGAATAGGTTACACTTCATTGAAATGTGTGGCAGTGCCGTTATATTTGTTTAATTTGTTCACAGTCAGAAAGTGAGGAACATCTGATTGAAAATAAAACATGTTTTCAAAGTCATTAGAACTGTAATGGTTTTATTAAGTACTCGGTATCGGTATTCGGTATCGGCAAGTACCCAAATGTAAGTACTTGTACTTGTACTCGGTCTGAAAAAAAGTGGTATCGGTGCATCCCTAATTGTTATGCTTTGCTACCCCTTTTATGCCCGTATGACACCCATTGCACTCCGAAGCGTCCCTGGAAGGAGGGATCCCCCACTCTGCATTCCTACTCCAGATTTCTTCCTTGTGAATTAAGGGAGTCGTTTCTTGCCCTTAGGGGGGCTATAGGGCTAGGGGGGGGGGGTGTCATAATCACTTGGCCCATAATCATATGGCTTGGAAAGCCCTTTAACCCCTTGTAGACGATGGTCGCGAATTCGCCTCAAACCGCTTAAGGGGTTAATGCAGCACTAATGCCTGTTGATGCATATTCTACACATACCAAGGAAGGATTGGAAGCATTTTTCCGCCATCTAGCGGTATCTGCAATAGCAGCATCAATAAAATATCTACTATTATACTATTATAATGTCGCTAATTTGCATCATAGCTAAATTTATATCTATTGTATGTGCTATATTCAAATTAACAATCTCCACTTAATCTAGCATCTGATTGATAGCAAAAACACAAATAATAAAAATGTTTATATAATTGTAAATAAATTCAATCTACAAGGGGTTAAGACTGGAACTGTGAATAAGGGCTATACAAATAGATTTGACTAGATGTGTTTTTACACTAGTGTTCTAGAGTTGAGCTTTGGTGTGTTTCGGCCATACATCAGTCAGTCACTATGATGATGAGCAGCAGAGAGGCTTCACCTGCTTTCATCATGTCCACCGCCTGCAGGTTGGGGGGCATGTGTCTTAGTGCCACGGCCTTCAGGTAGGTTTCCGTGTTGGCCAGGTACCTGTGTCCCAGAAAAAACATGGTTTGCATGTAAGCTATGAGCACAACAAACCAAGCAATGCCCTTCCGCTCCAACACTTGGTTAAAAGATGGTCACAAGATACCTACTCTCTGGCGAAGGCGTACTCCTCGGGCGACAGGTACGAGGGGTCTCCGTCGGCCCGCGACTTCTCCTTCTCAAGGACGTGTGGGAAGAACTTCTCGATCTGAACATGGAGCGATGAGAGTTATAACGGTGGTCTTCAAGGTCTGGCCGGTGGGGGGTGTTTGATTGAGGCAGGTGTAGACGTGACGGTGGACGTTGGGCGACTGACCTTCTGAAGGCGTGAACGCAGGTAGCTGCTGAGGACGAAGCGGATCCGGTCTATCTCCATGCGGTGAACGCTGGCCTTCATGTCCCCTTTGCTCACACGCTGCAGGTTCGCTTCCTGTTGCACAAGGGTCCCACAACACAGTCACAAATAATAATAATGATGCCACAGCTTGTGATATGCAAAACACCAGCTAAAGTACTATGAAGATATTCAAGAATTTTGGAATGCAGATAATAAGAATGCAGATGGAAATATAGAATATATATTACTGTATCACTAACAGAATTATTTAAATTGACGAAAACATACAAGGTATTATTTACCATGTGAGTGAGCTGCTCCATCACACACTCGACTATTTCTGACTTGTTCTCCAATAAGTCTGGTGAAAACTTTTCATTCAGCCAAGCCTGGAAGCACATGTATAGATCATTACTGTCATCAATTGTCGAGTATGTTCACACAAAACATCGACCTATTTTGCGACAATTAAAGTAAAATATAACTTAAGTCAAATAGGTCAAACATGTAGTGAGTAACCAAGTAGATTTTTCAGGTATCTGTACTTTACTTGAGTATTTTTTTGCCAACTTTTTTACTTTTACTCCCTACATTTAAACACGAATATCTGTACTTTCTACTCCTTACATTTTCTAAAACGGAACTCGTTACTTTAGTTTTATTGCATTTGAGGGGAATTGTCGGGTTGTTGTTTTTTTTACGTCATTGCATCACGTGATCCCAACATCAAGAGCGATCTCAAGCTAAATGGATGGACAACAACACACCAAGAGACGCTTGGTGCGCCCATCCGCGTTAGACGAGCTCTGATGTCATGTGACGAAACAGACTTAAAAATAAAATACGAGAGGGACACGTGAGGTAACTAGCGAGAACTAAACACACACACCTAGGTGTCTTGTGTAACATTGTGTGTGTGTGTGTGTGTGTTACAACTATTATGTATAATGTGTCAGTAAACATCATACTATGACAAAATAGTCTAAAAGTTTAAAAAGTGTCAAAAGTTTCCAGTTCTGTTGCTGGCATTCAAAGCTGATTTTCTGCATTGGAGCCTCACGTTAATATTGGTCCACGTTAAGTTGATTATTATTATTATCAATTAACTTTTGTACTTGGAGTACATTTCAGAGCCTATACTTTTCACTTTTTACTTGAGTAAAGAATTTGAATCAGTACTTCAACTTTTACCAGAGTCGTTTTTTACACAAGTATCTGTACTGTAAAGGATGTGTATACTTTAACTCTGCTGTGAAGGTGTTACCTCTTCCAGTTTGGCGATCAGCTCCACCGGGGTCATCACATCTTCCTGACTGTCGTTTTGTTCACTGCCATCATCCGACAAAGCGTCCGACATGATTGCAAAAGAAAGGTACACGGAAAACCCAAGCCAACAAAACACAAAGAAAATGTTTAATTAAAAACACAAACGAGCCCCTGGAGCCGGCATGTCCTCGGACGGTTCCGTGCTCCGGGTGAATGTGGATATTCCCGCCACGAGCAGAGTCATCGCGAGAATCAAAATGCGCAAGTGTGCGCATGTAAATAATACTGTGTTCACGTTCCTTCTCCCTGTGCTTCCCATGGATGTTAAAGGTCCTGGATGTAAGAATCATGAATCCATTCAGGGTCTACATGGAGGATTTTACAGCACAAATCGCTTTAAATTGGCAGTTTGTGAGCAGGTTGTGGTTGAAGTTAAAACATGAGAGCTTCCCTGACTCTCTCTGTTGTGTAGAGCAGTTTTTGGTTGATTTCTCTTATATTTGAGTCGGGTCGGATTTCACGGGAAAAGGGAATGAAGTGACATGTAAGCGTGGATAATTTAAAAATATATTTATTTCATAGCTTTTTAAAATGTGTACAAGATTTAATTATGATTACAACTAACATTAGTTTCTGATTGTTATTGTCTCAACCCAAGGAGCTCAGAATGCACTGATTCTTAGATATAGTACCTTTAAGGATGTTTTGCATGTATGTTTTTATTCTTCTCGAATTCAGATTATTCTGATTATGTACAGCCTATTCTAAATTGTGCTGAATATTTTCAATGATTCTGTAGTGTGATCCGTACTGTTTAATCCACTTATGCAATTTTCAATTACCTTAATTAAAAAGCAGTATACAGTTGATATTAATAGTATTGGAAAATATAAAAAATAATGTATATTTTTCAATAAACAAGCATAGGCCTACAATTAAGTAGTGTGCGCTGTACATCACGTCAATAACAGAAGATGTGTTGGACAGCTGCGGCGGGGTGAAGGGGAGATGAAATGCTGAACAATATTACTGTGGTTGGTTTGCTTTTTACCTTAGACAATGCGGATGAGGATGAAGTGACTGAGGGGGCAGTTAAAAAATATTTGTAAGATAGTGTAATGTCTGCCGCAAGTGATGACGCGCAGACATGAGTTGCCGTCTCAAACGTCACGGTACTTTATTGTATAACACAGTTACAGCGACAAGAACTGAGAACACACTACTAGAAACTTCTAGACTTCCCTTCCTAATCCCTGCAGGTCCGCCCTCTCCCTCCCCTCCGCCAACCCGCAAGTACCTGCCTCCATGCAAGCCCCGGGTTGGCGGAGAGCAGAGTGACGGCCAGGCCGACCAATGACAGGGTCGCTACAATAGTAAAACAGTGGGTTACATCCTGCTGTAGGCCTACCTATTTCTGCATTTTTTCCAATGCCAATATAATGGCATTTTGACGAAATAACAACAAAACATAGTGAGAAAGAGTTTTATCTAGTTTGTCTTTCCCAGATAAAACTATCTAACGTTAATCATAATATTAATAATAATAATAATAATAATAATCTCGGCCAAGACAGAGCACTGCAATCCAACTTGATATTAACCCGATTAACTATAAAACTAGATGTAATTATACATTTTCGCCAGTAGGGCGCAGCCACCTTTAATAAATATAGGATGTGACATGAGGCGCATGGTTGTGTCTGTTTCACTCATAGAAGCAGGTTTGGTCAAATGGTTCGTGAAGAGGAAACAAGATCTTACCCCTGGATGTACAAATCAGTATTATCGCACAATAGAGTGGTAAACTCGTCCATTTCCACATTCTCACTCTCAAAAAAAATCTGAAGTGATGTGCCACTGGCTTCAGGTAACATCATGATTATATTAGGGCTGTCAAGTGATTACAAATAATATAATACATATTATTATTAATAATAATAATAATAATAATAATAATAACAAGTAATAATAATAGTAATATTAATAATAATAATAATAATAATAATAATATAAAAATGTCTTGAAGATGTTATTTTTCACCTTGTTTTACTGTTTGATATCTAAAAATAGTCTAGATCACTGTTTTGGAGAAAGTTTGTCCAAAACGAAAAAGTTGCGATACAACTGTATTTAGAGGATTCAGTTACAATGAAGTGTGACATTTAATCATGTTCTTCTGGTGGTGAGTCATAGTTTGGTTATTTTACAGACACTCAACGTCTTGTTTGGAATGATGTTGATCATGTTTTGGTGGCATGTGTCAACTTAATAAGTATCTTGCATTGTTGTTGTGTTGTTGTTGGCTAGACAGCAAACTTCCATTGAATGTACTCATTGTGCCAACCGTACCCGCTGCCCGCTGTTGATCGGGCGTTGCAGTGTTTCAGCTCGGACGTCCCCCAGGGATAACATCGAGACCTCCAGTACTTTACACACAATATGAAATGTCCAATTGGTTCAGGTTGACCTCTTGGCAGCACACGCTTTCCACAGGCTTTGGCATTGGGATACAAGCCCCACACTGGCACCACGCATGATTCCCAATTCGCTGACTTTCGGGTTCAAGCATCCTCCCACTTTGGCTGCTGTCATCCGACTCCACGGAATCAGGTCTTACTATGTTGTCTCAAAAGCATAGGCTTTTGAGACATTTTTACTGTGTCCATGTTTCTTTCTGTCTCATCAATACTCTCAATACTCTCCATTGTATTACAAGCCGGAAGTACTGTGCTGTAGCCTAACTGTGTGGTACTCAGTAGTCGGTCCTATTAAACAGCCATGCTCGTGATGTCAGCTCTGACGTCATCAAAGATGGTGGTATGCTAGGTTCTAAATGCATCATAAAGACATATTAATTCATTTATTTCCTTCACAATGACTTTTATCATGCCATTTGTATTGAGGTACATGGAATTATTGAAGTTACACATGTGTGTTTGTTCCGCTAATTTGTCCCTTTTAGGATGTTTTTCATCCGACGAAACAGACTTAAAAATAAAATACGAGAGGGACACGTGAGGTAACTAGCGAGAACTAAACACACACACCTAGGTGTCTTGTGTAACATTGTGTGTGTGTGTGTGTGTGTGTGTGTGTGTGTGTGTGTGTGTTGTTATGTATAATGTGTCAGTAAACATCATACTATGACAAAATAGTCTAAAAGTTTAAAAAGTGTCAAAAGTTTCCAGTTCTGTTGCTGGCATTCAAAGCTGATTTTCTGCATTGGAGCCTCACGTTAATATTGGTCCACGTTAAGTTGATTATTATTATTATCAATTAACTTTTGTACTTGGAGTACATTTCAGAGCCTATACTTTTCACTTTTTACTTGAGTAAAGAATTTGAATCAGTACTTCAACTTTTACCAGAGTCGTTTTTTACACAAGTATCTGTACTGTAAAGGATGTGTATACTTTAACTCTGCTGTGAAGGTGTTACCTCTTCCAGTTTGGCGATCAGCTCCACCGGGGTCATCACATCTTCCTGACTGTCGTTTTGTTCACTGCCATCATCCGACAAAGCGTCCGACATGATTGCAAAAGAAAGGTACACGGAAAACCCAAGCCAACAAAACACAAAGAAAATGTTTAATTAAAAACACAAACGAGCCCCTGGAGCCGGCATGTCCTCGGACGGTTCCGTGCTCCGAAGGAATGTTGTAAGAACCGAGCCCCTGGAGCCGGCATGTCCTCGGACGGTTCCGTGCTCCGGGTGAATGTGGATATTCCCGCCACGAGCAGAGTCATCGCGAGAATCAAAATGCGCAAGTGTGCGCATGTAAATAATACTGTGTTCACGTTCCTTCTCCCTGTGCTTCCCATGGATGTTAAAGGTCCTGGATGTAAGAATCATGAATCCGTTCAGGGACTACATGTAGGATTTTACAGCACAAATCGCTTAGTTTGTGAGCAGGTTGTGGTTGAAGTTAAAACATGAGAGCTTCCCCGACTCTCTCTGTTGTGTAGAACAGCTTTTGGAAAGTGGTTTATTTCCTTACAATCCGTATGTTTCCAATAACAAACAAAAACGTAGGCAATTCCTTTGTGATAAGTCTAAGTCCAATCATAGACCAAAATAAAAGGCAGGTTAATTCATTAAATCTAGATCGCACGGTCAAAAACTTGTGTGCTTCTCCTCAAAATAGCAACACCTGTGCCAGGTAATGGCTTGATTATATTACCTCGGCTGCTTTGCCCAAATTGACAGCGGCACTGCTCCCCCAAGTGGAGAAAAACCAAAATAAAACAACAGCAAATAATGGCTCTTACAGAGATATTAAATGACCTATATTGGGATTGATGATTTTGGCAATACCGGCCAGCCAATACAAATACAAGTGCTCATGAAAAAAAGCACTAGCAAAAAAAATCTTTCCCCAAAACACATGAAAGCTCAAACGTAGGATGCAAGAGGAAACCAGATGTTTTAGTGTGCTGCTGTGATCACGACTGGATACCTGGCCAGCCCACCTGACGGCTACCTGCTTGCTCTCCAGCCAGCACCCCATCACAATATTACTATTCCATTTATCATTTGTACTCTGTCGCATATAATTGTTATGCTTTGCTACCCCTTTTATGCCCGTATGACACCCATTGCACTCCGAAGCGTCCCTGGAAGGAGGGATCCCCCACTCTGCATTCCTACTCCAGATTTCTTCCTTGTGAATTAAGGGAGTCGTTTCTTGCCCTTAGGGGGGCTATAGGGCTAGGGGGGGGGGCTGTCATAATCACTTGGCCCATAATCATATGGCTTGGAAAGCCCTTTAACCCCTTGTAGACGATGGTCGCGAATTCGCCTCAAACCGCTTAAGGGGTTAATGCAGCACTAATGCCTGTTGATGCATATTCTACACATACCAAGGAAGGATTGGAAGCATTTTTCCGCCATCTAGCGGTATCTGCAATAGCAGCATCAATAAAATATCTACTATTATACTATTATAATGTCGCTAATTTGCATCATAGCTAAATTTATATCTATTGTATGTGCTATATTCAAATTAACAATCTCCACTTAATCTAGCATCTGATTGATAGCAAAAACACAAATAATAAAAATGTTTATATAATTGTAAATAAATTCAATCTACAAGGGGTTAAGACTGGAACTGTGAATAAGGGCTATACAAATAGATTTGACTAGATGTGTTTTTACACTAGTGTTCTAGAGTTGAGCTTTGGTGTGTTTCGGCCATACATCAGTCAGTCACTATGATGATGAGCAGCAGAGAGGCTTCACCTGCTTTCATCATGTCCACCGCCTGCAGGTTGGGGGGCATGTGTCTTAGTGCCACGGCCTTCAGGTAGGTTTCCGTGTTGGCCAGGTACCTGTGTCCCAGAAAAAACATGGTTTGCATGTAAGCTATGAGCACAACAAACCAAGCAATGCCCTTCCGCTCCAACACTTGGTTAAAAGATGGTCACAAGATACCTACTCTCTGGCGAAGGCGTACTCCTCGGGCGACAGGTACGAGGGGTCTCCGTCGGCCCGCGACTTCTCCTTCTCAAGGACGTGTGGGAAGAACTTCTCGATCTAACATGGAGCGATGAGAGTTATAACGGTGGTCTTCAAGGTCTGGCCGGTGGGGGGTGTTTGATTGAGGCAGGTGTAGACGTGACGGTGGACGTTGGGCGACTGACCTTCTGAAGGCGTGAACGCAGGTAGCTGCTGAGGACGAAGCGGATCCGGTCTATCTCCATGCGGTGAACGCTGGCCTTCATGTCCCCTTTGCTCACACGCTGCAGGTTCGCTTCCTGTTGCACAAGGGTCCCACAACACAGTCACAAATAATAATAATGATGCCACAGCTTGTGATATGCAAAACACCAGCTAAAGTACTATGAAGATATTCAAGAATTTTGGAATGCAGATAATAAGAATGCAGATGGAAATATAGAATATATATTACTGTATCACTAACAGAATTATTTAAATTGACGAAAACATACAAGGTATTATTTACCATGTGAGTGAGCTGCTCCATCACACACTCGACTATTTCTGACTTGTTCTCCAATAAGTCTGGTGAAAACTTTTCATTCAGCCAAGCCTGGAAGCACATGTATAGATCATTACTGTCATCAATTGTCGAGTATGTTCACACAAAACATCGACCTATTTTGCGACAATTAAAGTAAAATATAACTTAAGTCAAATAGGTCAAACATGTAGTGAGTAACCAAGTAGATTTTTCAGGTATCTGTACTTTACTTGAGTATTTTTTTGCCAACTTTTTTACTTTTACTCCCTACATTTAAACACGAATATCTGTACTTTCTACTCCTTACATTTTCTAAACGGAACTCGTTACTTTAGTTTTATTGCATTTGAGGGGAATTGTCGGGTTGTTGTTTTTTTTACGTCATTGCATCACGTGATCCCAACATCAAGAGCGATCTCAAGCTAAATGGATGGACAACAACACACCAAGAGACGCTTGGTGCGCCCATCCACGTTAGAGGAGCTCTGATGTCATGTGACGAAACAGACTTAAAAATAAAATACGAGAGGGACACGTGAGGTAACTAGCGAGAACTAAACACACACACCTAGGTGTCTTGTGTAACATTGTGTGTGTGTGTGTGTGTGTGTGTGTGTGTGTGTGTGTGTGTTACAACTATTATGTATAATGTGTCAGTAAACATCATACTATGACAAAATAGTCTAAAAGTTTAAAAAGTGTCAAAAGTTTCCAGTTCTGTTGCTGGCATTCAAAGCTGATTTTCTGCATTGGAGCCTCACGTTAATATTGGTCCACGTTAAGTTGATTATTATTATTATCAATTAACTTTTGTACTTGGAGTACATTTCAGAGCCTATACTTTTCACTTTTTACTTGAGTAAAGAATTTGAATCAGTACTTCAACTTTTACCAGAGTCGTTTTTTACACAAGTATCTGTACTGTAAAGGATGTGTATACTTTAACTCTGCTGTGAAGGTGTTACCTCTTCCAGTTTGGCGATCAGCTCCACCGGGGTCATCACATCTTCCTGACTGTCGTTTTGTTCACTGCCATCATCCGACAAAGCGTCCGACATGATTGCAAAAGAAAGGTACACGGAAAACCCAAGCCAACAAAACACAAAGAAAATGTTTAATTAAAAACACAAACGAGCCCCTGGAGCCGGCATGTCCTCGGACGGTTCCGTGCTCCGGGTGAATGTGGATATTCCCGCCACGAGCAGAGTCATCGCGAGAATCAAAATGCGCAAGTGTGCGCATGTAAATAATACTGTGTTCACGTTCCTTCTCCCTGTGCTTCCCATGGATGTTAAAGGTCCTGGATGTAAGAATCATGAATCCATTCAGGGTCTACATGGAGGATTTTCAGCACAAATCGCTTTAAATTGGCAGTTTGTGAGCAGGTTGTGGTTGAAGTTAAAACATGAGAGCTTCCCTGACTCTCTCTGTTGTGTAGAGCAGTTTTTGGTTGATTTCTCTTATATTTGAGTCGGGTCGGATTTCACGGGAAAAGGGAATGAAGTGACATGTAAGCGTGGATAATTTAAAAATATATTTATTTCATAGCTTTTTAAAATGTGTACAAGATTTAATTATGATTACAACTAACATTAGTTTCTGATTGTTATTGTCTCAACCCAAGGAGCTCAGAATGCACTGATTCTTAGATATAGTACCTTTAAGGATGTTTTGCATGTATGTTTTTATTCTTCTCGAATTCAGATTATTCTGATTATGTACAGCCTATTCTAAATTGTGCTGAATATTTTCAATGATTCTGTAGTGTGATCCGTACTGTTTAATCCACTTATGCAATTTTCAATTACCTTAATTAAAAGCAGTATACAGTTGATATTAATAGTATTGGAAAATATAAAAAATAATGTATATTTTTCAATAAACAAGCATAGGTCTACAATTAAGTAGTGTGCGCTGTACATCACGTCAATAACAGAAGATGTGTTGGACAGCTGCGGCGGGGTGAAGGGGAGATGAAATGCTGAACAATATTACTGTGGTTGGTTTGCTTTTTACCTTAGACAATGCGGATGAGGATGAAGTGACTGAGGGGGCAGTTAAAAAATATTTGTAAGATAGTGTAATGTCTGCCGCAAGTGATGACGCGCAGACATGAGTTGCCGTCTCAAACGTCACGGTACTTTATTGTATAACACAGTTACAGCGACAAGAACTGAGAACACACTACTAGAAACTTCTAGACTTCCCTTCCTAATCCCTGCAGGTCCGCCCTCTCCCTCCCCTCCGCCAACCCGCAAGTACCTGCCTCCATGCAAGCCCCGGGTTGGCGGAGAGCAGAGTGACGGCCAGGCCGACCAATGACAGGGTCGCTACAATAGTAAAACAGTGGGTTACATCCTGCTGTAGGCCTACCTATTTCTGCATTTTTTCCAATGCCAATATAATGGCATTTTGACGAAATAACAACAAAACATAGTGAGAAAGAGTTTTATCTAGTTTGTCTTTCCCAGATAAAACTATCTAACGTTAATCATAATATTAATAATAATAATAATAATAATAATAATAATAATAATCTCGGCCAAGACAGAGCACTGCAATCCAACTTGATATTAACCCGATTAACTATAAAACTAGATGTAATTATACATTTTCGCCAGTAGGGCGCAGCCACCTTTAATAAATATAGGATGTGACATGAGGCGCATGGTTGTGTCTGTTTCACTCATAGAAGCAGGTTTGGTCAAATGGTTCGTGAAGAGGAAACAAGATGTTACCCCTGGATGTACAAATCAGTATTATGACACAATGCAGAGTGGTCAACTCACTCTCAAAAAAAATCTGAAGTGATGTGCCACTGGCTTCAGGTAACATCATGATTATATTAGGGCTGTCAAGTGATTACAAATAATATAATACATATTATTATTAATAATAATAATAATAATAATAATAACAAGTAATAATAATAGTAATATTAATAATAATAATAATAATAATAATAATATAAAAATGTCTTGAAGATGTTATTTTTCACCTTGTTTTACTGTTTGACATCTAAAAATAGTCTAGATCACTGTTTTGGAGAAAGTTTGTCCAAAACGAAAAAGTTGCGATACAACTGTATTTAGAGGATTCAGTTACAATGAAGTGTGACATTTAATCATGTTCTTCTGGTGGTGAGTCATAGTTTGGTTATTTTACAGACACTCAACGTCTTGTTTGGAATGATGTTGATCATGTTTTGGTGGCATGTGTCAACTTAATAAGTATCTTGCATTGTTGTTGTGTTGTTGTTGGCTAACAGCAAACTTCCATTGAATGTACTCATTGTGCCAACCGTACCCGCTGCCCGCTGTTGATCGGGCGTTGCAGTGTTTCAGCTCGGACGTCCCCCAGGGATAACATCGAGACCTCCAGTACTTTACACACAATATGAAATGTCCAATTGGTTCAGGTTGACCTCTTGGCAGCACACGCTTTCCACAGGCTTTGGCATTGGGATACAAGCCCCACACTGGCACCACGCATGATTCCCAATTCGCTGACTTTCGGGTTCAAGCATCCTCCCACTTTGGCTGCTGTCATCCGACTCCACGGAATCAGGTCTTACTATGTTGTCTCAAAAGCATAGGCTTTTGAGACATTTTTACTGTGTCCATGTTTCTTTCTGTCTCATCAATACTCTCAATACTCTCCATTGTATTACAAGCCGGAAGTACTGTGCTGTAGCCTAACTGTGTGGTACTCAGTAGTCGGTCCTATTAAACAGCCATGCTCGTGATGTCAGCTCTGACGTCATCAAAGATGGTGGTATGCTAGGTTCTAAATGCATCATAAAGACATATTAATTCATTTATTTCCTTCACAATGACTTTTATCATGCCATTTGTATTGAGGTACATGGAATTATTGAAGTTACACATGTGTGTTTGTTCCGCTAATTTGTCCCTTTTAGGATGTTTTTCATCCCAGGTGGGGGGACGGACGGGGGTTTATTGGTTTCTGGTTTAAGTTTATATACGCTCACGTAAAATCAATGATTAGTGTAAAATTTCTACCTCCGGAGGTCTCATGGTGTATGGAGCATAACAGCGCTGAAGTAGGCATCGGCCCTATCATATCATTATGATTGTAAAATGGTTCTATTATTTTTAAGACCATATAAAATGAAAATGTGTAGAGCTGATTGTCACACAAACAGACTCAACCTGTAAAATTCAACGAAAACTTTTCGGATTCCACCCAAAATATGAATATCCATAGAGCACCATTCACGTTTAACCAGCGATGGCTGGTTTAACCTTTGTGCATTGTGGCAGACCGTGCCCTCCACAGTGGGCCTTTTGTCATTATACTAGGCATACACTTAAATAAACCAAACCACGCGCAAACACCGCCACCCAAAACAAAACTGCCAGACTGCCACCTCAGTACGCTACACCTGCATTCACAAGTGGATTCACTAGAACGATAGCTCCAGCAAATTTACAAAACGTCACTCTGATAAACGAAGACTCTCATTTGGGACTTGGAGAAGGCCTATGACCGTGTCCCCCGGGGAATCCTGTGAGGGGTACTACGGGAGTATGGGGTACCGGGGCCGTTGGTACGTGCCATTCGGTCCCTGTACGAACAAAGTGCGAGCTGCGTCCGTATTCTCGGCACAAAATCAAGCACGTTCTCAGTGGGTGTTGGACTCCGCCAAGGTTGCCCCTTGTCACCGGTTCTGTTCGTGATCTTCATGGACAGAATCTCAAGGCGCAGCCGAGGTGAGGAGAGTGTCCGGTTTGGGGACCTCACAATTGCATCTCTGCTCTTTGCAGATGATTGGCTACATCAGACCGTGACCTCCAGCATGCACTGGGGCGGTTTGCAGCCAAGTGTGAAGCGGTCGGGATGAGAGTCAGCACCTCCAAGTCTGAGGCCATGGTTCTCTGCCGGAAAACGGTGGAGTGTTCCCTCCGGGTTGGGAGTGAGTTGCTGCCTCAAGCGAAGGAGTTCAAGTATCTCGGGGTCTTGTTCACGAGTGAGGGCAAAATGGAGCGGGAGATGGACAGACGGATTGGTGCAGCGTCTGCAGTGATGCGGGCGCTGTACCGGTCCGTTGTGGTGAAGAGTGCCACCGTGACCCGACCCCGGATAAGCGGACGAAAATGGATGGGACTCTCATTTGAAGATGAAGTCCATCCTCCTCTCCTTTCTGATGAAGTGCTTGATGACCTCTTCATGTAATTTGTTGTCCAGTTTAAACTGTATGCCTCGCTAAAATGTGTGAATCCTTTGGCTAGTTGCGTGAGTTCTAACTTTGGCTTTGGTCTTCCCTTCATAACAATTTCAAGCTTCTCAGTGAAGTTTGTCAAAGCAGTTTCTGTCTCTTCAAAACTTCACAATCAGCCATAATTTTAATGTATTAATTTTTTAATTGGTAACTACCAAGTAACTAACAACTTCCCTGTAGCATACACAGGCCTCTGATTGGACGTAATCGCAGGGTCTACTCCGGAATATCCAGAACGCCCCGTCCCCACAAGTCATTTTGATAAGTTTTACTGTCACTCTTGCTGAATTTTCTGTTAAATGTATGTTACAATAAAAAAGGATGCTCTCTTATAATTTTGTGTGTGATGACATCATTGATGACTAGTCGACTTTTTGATAGAAAGGTCGACTTGAAAAAAATCAGTCGCGCAAGCCCTATGGTATTCTGGCTGTCGTGTTTTTGTGTCGTGTTTAATTGTGCATTTTTGGATTAAATTCACGAAAATCATCCCGTTGCCTGTGTTTGGGTCCTCACCACATCACCACGTGTGACAGAAGTCCAACCAAAATATGGACCCAGCTGAGATGCACCTGCTCACAG
This sequence comes from Coryphaenoides rupestris, assembly GCA_002895965.2. Lineage (NCBI taxonomy): Eukaryota > Metazoa > Chordata > Actinopteri > Gadiformes > Macrouridae > Coryphaenoides > Coryphaenoides rupestris. The sequence continues at coordinate 797,598 of PIJE02000049.1, forward strand.
AGGTTTACGAGTTTGAGCAGACTGTTGCAAGATTTGTTGCCTGCCCTCCCCTACAGCAGCTTGGTCCACTCTGGGGAATTTCAGCTCTTCAGCGTCATTTCAAGGAGAAGCCATGGGTGAGTCGTTTTGTCCCCCACGTGAATGTTGTCCGTGAAAGACTCCATCACTTACAGACAAGATCCGTTGTCCTAGAACCTCGGCCTCAGTTTCCCAGCTATCAGAATAAACCTCAGCCCCAGTTTCCCAGCTACCAGCCTAAACCTCAGCCCCAGTTTCCCAGCTACCAGCCTAAACTTCAACCCCAGTTTCCCAGCTACCAGCCCAAACCTCAGCCCCAGTTTCCCAGCTACCAGCCTAAAACTCTGTCCCAGTTTCCCTGCTACCAGCCCAAGCCTGGCTTTCACCAGGCTCATAAACAGCCTGCCGCCGTGTCACTTAGGCTTGGTTATGACTGTCTTTGACCCGCCAGTCCTCAGGTGGCTCCAGAACCTCCTGGTTGGGCCCTAGGGGGACATCGTAGTGTCCTTAAGGCCCTCAGGGGTCGAAACTTCAGTTCTGGTTGGACTGCAACCCGCCAGTCCTCAGCTGGCTCCAGATCCTAACCCGTACCTGGGAACCCACCTGGCCTTGGGGGGACGTCGTAGTGTCCAGCAGGCTCTCAGTCATCGAGACCCTGCTGCTGGGTTGTGGCCGTCTCTGTCTCCAGTCCCTGTCCTAGTTGGACTGCAGCAGCCTCCTATCCTTGCTGCTGGGTCGCAACCATCCCTGGTCCCTGTCCCGGTTGGGCCGCAGCAGCCTCCTATCCTCGCTTCTGGGTTGCAACCATCCCTGGTCCCTGTCCTGGTTGGGCCGCAGCAGTTCCCTATCCCCGCTGCTAGGTCGCAGTGGTCTACGTCTCCTGTCCCTGTCCCAGTCCCAGGTGGACCGCAGCAGTCTCCTATCCCCGCTGGTGGGCCGCAATCGTCCCCAGTCCCTGTCCCGGTTGGACCGCAGCAGTCTCCTATCCCCGCTGTCTCCTATCCCCAGTCTGCTGTATCCCCAGGGACTCCACCACGAGTCTGCAGCATCCACGGTGGCTCCACTTCACTGTCGACCTCCGGAGAAGCCATCGCCGCCACCTCCGGAGCGGCCCCGCCTTCGCGGCCACCTCCAGAGCAGTCTGACCTTTGCCTCCGAACTCCAGAGTGGCCTCATCTTTGCCGACGACCTCCAGAGCAGCCTCGTCTTCACCGCCGACCCCCGGAGTAGTCCCGGCTTCGTCGTCTGCCTCTTGCCACTCTCTGGACCTGCTCTGCCCTTCTGCGCTGCCTCCAGGCCACTTTAGGGACCCTGCTCTGCCTCTGCCCTGTCCTCAGGTCATCCACATGAGGGTCCCTGCTTGGCCTCTGTCCTGTCCCCAGGCCGTCTGCCTGAGGGTTCCTGCTGTGCCTCTGCCCTTCCTCCAGGTCATCCACATGAGGGTTCCTGCTCTGCCCCTTGTCAACACCAGGCCATCCACCTGAGTTCCCCAGCTCCATTTCCCCACTCCCTGGACAGTTTCCCCTGAATCCCTCCACCGGACCCCTCCACCCTCCCTGCTCAGCATTCCTGGTCGGCTTGGTGGGATGTCTGGGATCCGTCCCTTGAGGGGGGAGTACTGTCGTGATCTGCCTCTGTTTCCCCTACCGGTTGTTTGTGTTTTGTTTGTTTTCAAATGCGTTTTTGACCCTGTCCCTCACCTGTAGTTTCTTCGTGCTTTGTCTGTTGTCGGCCATTTTGTGTTCACCTGTTTCTTGTTTGGAATGATAATTTAGCCTATTAATAGCGTGTTCTCTTAGCCTCAATTTGTCGGATCCTTGTCGTATGTTTCATGTGGTATTCTGGCTGTCGTGTTTAATCGTGCATTTTTTTATTAAATTCACTAAAATCATCCCGTTGCCTGCGTTTGGGTCCTCACCACACCACCAACCATAACAGGTATTCAGAGAATACCTTGAAGGGCCTGACAGACCACAACTGTTGATTAGCCAATGCAGCACATGTGTGCAGCCTCACTCAACCCGGGGCTGTGTCCCAACACTGCCTTTACAGGTACCAGTATCAAGTCATGTCACAATCAACGATGTACAAAAAATGCTGCCTGCCAATGTGCATCCCCTCGGCAGGTTTACATGTATTGATGTGGCATGCCAGCTGCACTGCAGAGAACACAATGTACCTGAAATCTGGGCACCGTCTATGCTAGCCATCCACACAAGAACGCTGTCAACATCAGTAAGGACCCAACCCACCCAGCTCCCGGTCTGTTTATCCCCTTGCTATCGGGGATGTAGTCATCAAAGCTCAAACCAATAGAGTGAAGAACATCTTCTCCAGAGCTGTAGCCTCCATCGCCCAGTTACTGAGGACCTTTTTACTGACATTTTTATCTGCCTCTGTAATGGGTGCATTGGACCCAATTGAAGCACAACCACAGGAGACTTTAAAATTACCTTTAAGAAAGATCTTTGGTGTGAGTACAGGGAATCATGAAACACAACAGAATTATATTGTCCAATGGCAGGGGATACGGGAACACAGGCTTGGGGAATTCACAGGTCTTGAACAGGGGACGTCGGACAGGGGAGTAGGTGAGTGTGGCAGGGTGGGAGAACTCACACACACACAATCCTCTGTATGGAGGCAGCGGTACCAGCAGGGGAGAGGCAGAAGATGTTGTTGTTGTGGTAGAGGGTCCAGATGCGGGTGGCCAGTCTGCTGGGCAGAGGTACCGTGAAGGAGCAGGCAGATGGATGGTCGGGGACAGGCGGATGATCAGGAAGCCGGAAGGCTGATGTCGTAGACGGTGAACGCCAAAGGGATGGGCAAACGGAAACCAGGATGTACTATGGCAGGATTCGTGGTCAGGGACAGAAGGCTGAGGCGATCTCTGGGGATTCGACTAGGCAGGCAAGTCGGGGACAGGCAGGGTCGGTAACGGGTAATCAGGCAGAGGAATATTGGAAAGTCTTGCATAGGTAAGCGAAGATACAATCTGGCAGTGAGCATGTGGAAAGGAGGAGCTTAAATAGCGGGTCGACTGTTAGAGAAAACATGTGGAGGTGATGTGATGAGCTGGTTAATTGAATCATTGACTGGGAGAACGGAAAGTGACGTGTATCATGACAGCTGCATCCAAATGCATATTTATTATTTATTTAAGTGTATGCCTAGTAGGCTATAATGACAAATAAAGTATCTTATAGCTTCACGCAAGCTATATATTGTTGTGGAGTCAGTGTGATTGCACACCAGGCTGCAAACGAGTTACAAAAAGTACATTTGTTGAAAGAGACAGCAATATATCGCTGTGGTACATACAGGGGAGACACCCAGGGGAGAGTTGCAGATGAGGTGAGTGGTCAAGGTGAGTGATAAGTGCTTGGACCAAGATCTGTGCTGCTTCACGTTTGAGGAAGTGTCATATCCTGTGGATGTTGTAGAGGGCAATTCTGCAAGATTGGGCCACAGAGGTGATGTTGGTGTTGCAGCATAGCTGGTCATCCAGTACCTGTCACGGTCTCGACCGTGTCTCTGGGCTCACAGGTTTGGTGGGCGTGGCTCCGGGCTCCGGTGCCGCCCCAGCGTCATTAGCGGCACCTGCGCTGCGCTCGCGGCTGCCAGCGATCAACAACCAATCCCATTATAAAGACTCCGGCTTTCCACCCACTGGTTGTCGGATCATTGTCGCAAACTCTTTGTTACAAACTACCTGTTGTTCTGTTGTTAAATTACCTGTCTACTGCCCGTATGGATCGCGATCATCGCCAGCCAGCCGATCATCGCCCTGCCGACACGTCCCGCTGGCTTCACTCCCGTTCCCTCTCTGTATTTATTCTCAATAAATATAAAAGTACTGCATAACTCCGAGTCTGGGTCTTGCGCTTGGGTCCTCCTGCACACCACGTGACAGAATGGTCCGACCAAGCATGGACCCAGCAGACTCAGGCTTGGAGTTAATTAGTTTATGGGAGTACTTTGCCAGCTGGTGCGATCCGCTGTCTACCTACAAGACTGAGCAGTCGCCGGCCTCGTAGCTACCTGGGGACCCGCCTGGCCCTGGTGGGGCCTCGTAGCATCCAGCGGGCTCACAGGCGTTGAGGCAGGCAACCCCAGCCATCCCGGGTCCCAGTCCTGGCTGGACCGCAGCAGTACCGGTGTCCCGTTGCTGGTTGCGACACCGCAGCAGTCCCGGTTTCCCGCTGCTGGGTCGCGGCCCTCCCTGGTCCCGGTCCCGGCTGGACCGCAGCAGTCCCGGTTTCCCGCTGCTGGGTCGCAGCCCTCCCTGGTCCCGGTCCCGGCTGGATCGCAGCAGCCCCTGCCGGTTCCTGCTGCCAGGTCGCAGCCCTCCCTGGTCCCGGTCCCGGCTGGACCGCAGCGGCCTCCGGTTCCTGCTGCGAGGTCGCAGCCATCCCGGGTCCCGGTCCCGGCTGGACCGCAGCAGCTCCTGCCGGTTCCTGCTGCCAGGTCGCAGCCATCCCGGGTCCCGGTCCCGGCTGGACCGCAACAGCTCCTGCCGGTTCCTGCTGCCAGGTCGCAGCCCTCCCTGGTCCCGGTCCCGGCTGAACTGCAGCGGCCTCCGGTTCCTGCTGCGAGGTCGCAGCCATCCCGGGTCCCGGTCCCGGCTGGACCGCAGCAGCCCCTGCCGGTTCCTGCTGCTAGGTCGCAGCCACCCCGGGTCCCGGTCCCGGCTGGACCGCAACAGTCCCGGTGTCCCGCTGCTGGGTTGCAGCCATCCCTGGTCCCGGTCCCGGCTGGACCGCAGCAGTCCCTGCCGGTTCCTGCTGCTAGGTCGCAGTCATCCCTGGTCCCGGTCCCGGCTGGACCACAGCAGCCCCTGCCGGTTCCTGCTGCTAGGTCGCAGCCGTCCCGGTCCCGGCTGCTAGGTCGCAGCCATCCCTGGTCCCGGTCCCAGCTGGACCGCAGCCATTCCTGGTCCCGGTCCCGGCTGCTAGGTCACAGCCATCCCTGGTCCCGGTCCCAGCTGGACCGCAGCAGCCCCTGCCGGTTCCTGCTGCTAGGTCGCAGCCGTCCCGGTCCCGGTTCCTGCTGCGAGGTCGCAGCCATCCCCGGTCCAGTTCCCGGTTCCTGCTGCGAGGTCGCAGCCATCCCTGGTCCCGGTTCCTGCTGCGAGGTCGCAGCCATCCCCGGTCCCGGTCCCGGCTGGACCGCAGCAGTCCCTGCCGGTTCCTGCTGCTAGGTCGCAGCCATCCCCATTCCCTGTTCCTGCTGCTAGGTTGCAGCCAGTCCTCGTCCCGGTCCCGGCTCCCGCTGCTGGGTCGCAGCCAGTCCCGGCCCCCACTCCGACGGCACCGGTATCCTCCGCCCTGCCTCCAGGTCGTCCACCTGAGGGTCCGTGCTCGGCCTCTGCCCTGCCTCCAGGTCGTCCACCTGAGGGTCCCTGCTCGGCCTCTGCCCTGCCTCCAGGTCGTCCGCCTGACGGTGCCAGCCCGGTGATCGTGGGTCGCCTGGAGGCTCCCGTTGAGGGGGGGGTACTGTCACGGTCTCGACCGTGTCTCCGGGCTCACAGTGTTGGTGGGCGTGGCTCCAGGCTCCGGTGCCGCCCCAGCGTCATTAGCGGCACCTGCGCTGCGCTCGTGGCTGCCAGCGATCAACAATCAATCCCAGTATAAAGACTCCGGCTTTCCACCCACTGGTTGTCGGATCATTGTCGCTAACTCTTTGTTACAAACTACCTGTTGTTCTGTTGTTAAATTACCTGTCTACTGCCCGTATGGATCGCGATCATCGCCAGCCAGCCGATCATCGCCCTGCCTACCCGTCTGCCCGCCGATCCCTGCCTGCCGGTTCCCGCATCTGCCTGCCGCGCTCACCACCCGTCCCGCTGGCTTCACTCCCGTTCCCTCTCTGTATGTATTCCCAATAAATAAAAGTACTGCATAACTCCGAGTCTGGGTCTTGCGCTTGGGTCCTCCTGCACACCACGTGACAGTACCACACCAAGGTTCCTCGCAGTCGGTGAAGGGGAGACTTCGATGTCCTCAAGTAGGTCCATCTGAGGGCAGTCTTTCCCCAGCATAACGAGAAGCTCAGTCTTGTCTAGGTTAAGCTTGAGGTGATTGGCGGTCATCCATTTGCTGATGTCAGCCAGTCATTTAGAGATGCATGTTGCAATTAGGGTGTCAGAGAGGGGAAAGGAAAGGAACAGTTGGGTGTTGACTGTGTAACAGTGATAGGATAAGCCGTGGGATGTAATTACAGAGCCTAGAGATCTAATGTATAAGGAGAACAGAAAAGGTCCTAGTACTGAGCCTTTGGGGACTCTGGTGTCAAGGAAATGCTGCCTATTCAGGCAGAGAGGTATCAGTATCAAGTCATTTCACAATCTACGATGTACAAACAATGCTGCCTGCCGAGGTGTATCATACTAGGCAGGTTTAAAGGAAGTGGTGTGGGATGCCAGCTGCACTGCAGAGGACCTGGATTCTGGACACCATCTAGCCGTCCACACCAGTAACATCAGTAAGCACAGACAGATCTGTAACATCTGTCCTTACCTGCCTGATCTTCGACCACGCTACCTTTATACCTGCCTAGTAGGATGCAACTTGGCAGGCAGCATTTTTTGGTACATGGTTGATTATAACATGACTTGATACTTGCAAATGGTCAGTCACGTGTCATGTCTGAAGGCACGTGTCATTTCACTGCCACTTTCTTTTGTTTATTCTCATGTCATTCAAGATGACAACACTCAACTGGAAAGAGAACAAAACTAAAACTGTATACAATGGTTTTTATTTCACAAAACATTCATTGGTTTGATTCAATAAACAAACATAGTAATTTTACATTATCAAAATGTGAATTGAAAAGTTGCATTCAGAATTTTAATGTTATTTACAGGCATTTTCTGGCACAACATTCTACAGTTGACATGAACATGACTAAAATGATGTATGTATGTACACAAAGAAAAACAAATGAACAAGGAACATCATTTTTAAACCAGTTTCAACAGTGGCCGGTGAAAGAACAACGCTTGCCTATACACATTATACACCAGCTGTGTAGCCTCTGTTCACCAGTGGGAGGGCTGCGGTGGTTCCGTCAGAAGGCTCACAGGACAACGTATACGAAGAGGGACATGATGGCAGCGCTAATAAGACCCGAGATGGGAACGGTCACGAACCAGGCAATGAAAATGTTCCTGAACAGGAGCCAGTCCACCGCCTTCCTGGAGCGTAGCCATCCCACAGCCACCACCGAGCCCACCTGTGAGACCAGAGAACACAGTGAGCAACAGAGCAGTGCAGTGGGGCTGTCTAGTCCACTGCTTCTCACATGGGGGTACACGTACCCCGAGGGGTACTTGAAGGATTTCAGGGGGTAATGGAAATGTTTAGAAAAATGTTGAGTGTAAAATAATAACATTTGTTGAATCTGAATACCACCTTAATAAAAATGTAATAAAACCGGAATACTACTACTACAATTTTACTACTACTACTACTACTACTACTACGATGACTAAGTTTGGTAAATGTTTCTACATATTTGCACGGCCCATTTAATCTTCATGTTACACCAAATAACATGGACATACATTTTTTCCCCTGTCTATAAAATGTTTTGTGCTGGTGAAAGGGGTACTTGATTTAAAGAATATCTTAGTGGGTGCAGGGGGGTGTGAGAACCACCGGTCTACTGAATGTACAATAGTGGAGGTGGACTCCACCCTGTGGCACAGTCCACACACTACAGGCAATTTACTGCATCACATTGCTTTACTACACATTAAGTGATGAGTAATATTTAGTTTGTGGCGATGAATCATTTGTTTATATATACAGGACATCTATGAAATGTTGTGTATATATATATACAATAAAAAATGGTTTACTGAAATGGATCATCAAATATCTACAGCTTCCGTCAGCTGCCCCCATATGCATATCATATGGGGGGACATATGGGGCGAGGTTGCGGACCACTGGTCAATAGTAATACATTTTGTGCTCCGCCTCCTCCTACCTTGCAGTGGGTTGTGCTCACGGGAAGACCAATGTTGGACGCCACCACGACAGTGAGTGCTGACGCCAGTTCAATGCTGAAGCCACTGGATTAGACAACAGAACAATGTTAATTAGGACTGTACGGTGTGTGTGGTTGGTGGCTGGTTTAAGCAGCTTCACCGGCCCGAGTCAGGCTGATTAGTCTGGGGTTGGGTTGCACACCTGTGATGCATTGAGTGATAAGGGCACACAGGTTAAACCGGCCTTCACCACACAGACTCACGCTAGCTTGCACCATCTGTTCTATCTTTTCATTCTACAAAACTGTGCAATAAACCAGATTATTCAACATCAACTGCCTGTGTCCTTGCATTGGAGGGGCCCCAGAAAAGCCACTTAGGTGGAGTGTAGCAGGAGCTAACTGCTACAAAGATGTGCTGAACCCATCTGCCGTTGAGGCATTTCTGTGAGGTTCCCATATGACAGTTGGAAATGAGTACCTGGAGGGTGTGATCGGTGTCAGGTCCTTCCCCATCGTCTGGATGACTCTTCGGCCCCACACCCAAAGCCCGGCGCTAATGCCCACTCCTCCGTACAGCAGCAGCCAGATGGGCGTGGGTGCATTTGAGACCACAGAGCCGCTCTCGTACAGGAGCCACAGTGCCACAAGAGGGCCGATGGCATTGCTATGGAATCAAGCATAGACCCGAGTCCACTGAATGTGATTTCCTTCATACAGGGTTCGTACAGCTTTTTAAGAGTACAATTCAAGCACATTTCAAGCACTTTCAACGTACCTGAACAAAAATGTCCAGACCCTCAAAGCCTTTGTTTTGTAATCATGTAAATTCTTACTATATCCTGGCATGGTTTTGCTGAAGCAATGATTAAATCCACCTGTTCTCTAGTCGCTGATGAACAGGTAAAATAGTTAGCTAGCGACCTTCAATCAGATGGTTGCCTTCATGACACAGAACATAGCTGAAAATGGCCCCTTTCTATTTCAGCGAAAATGTTGGTCAATCTGGTCAAACTTTCAACTAGACGTTTTTCTACCATAGAAAGAGTGCCCAGATCTCTGAGAGACCACAAACCCCCGACCTACCTGACATCATTCCCTCCATGTGCAAAGGATCCGAAGCAGGCGGTGAGGATCTGGAGGAACTGGAAGAGGGAGGACACGGCTGGGTGGTCCACCTCCAGGGCGTCCTGTTCCACCACCTCCACGGCCATCTCCTTGCCCGCCTCACTCTGCGCCACGCTGCCGTCCTCCACGCGGCTGCCGTTGCTCATGGCCGAGCTATAGCTGCTGTAGCTGTCTACCCTGGATCTCCTCTGGAGCCTGCCGCCGATGGTGGCGTCCACCGCCTCCTTGTATTTGGGGTCCCCCTGAATGCCGTAGATGGCCATGGTGTAGGAGGTGTAGCTGTTGTTCCTGCGGATGGGCCGCTCCTCTGTGTCGCTGTCGCCGATGCAGTCGCCCACCTTGGCCACGTGGAGCTTGAGCAGCAGGTCCTTGTAGAGGCCTGAGTCTTTGTGGATGGTGTGGGAGCGTCCGCTGTGAGGGTCGGTGATGGTCATGGGTCCAATCAAGCCATTCAGACCTATTAAAAACAACAACAACAACACATGTTTTGTATTCATCCTCCTCACCACAAGGGTCTCTGTAATAATAGTTAAAACTAATATCTCGAATATCTTACCACTGGTGAGATCCAGATTTTTGGTGTCAATGTCATTGCTGTCTAAATCTGCATCATCTGAATCTCCCAGCCTGAAGGCCACCTTTAGGCTGTCTTCTGCTGGGGGGCTGGGGAGTGGTCTGGGGGGCTCCGGTTCAGGACTCGGAGGCTGCTCAACCCGATCCGGTTCAGATGGGATCTTCTCCACCAGTGGTGTTTCACAGGGACAAAGAGCCATTTCACCTAGTGAACAAACAAACCAGTGTTAGGTCTGAGTAGTATTGAACAATTCACCAACAATTCACTAATTCTATTGCAATAGAATTAGAATACAATTCACCATATCGTTCAGCCCTAGGTCTTATCCTAGCCATCTTGCTGTTCAACCAGCAAGGGCTTTCATCAAGTATCACATATTTGCTCACACCTTTTAACATTATTAAATAAATAGCACAAGTTGGTTTCAAGTCCTGTGTACTCACGCTCTATCTTCTTCTTGAGGTGGGGGCAGACCACGAACCACACTAGCAGAGCCGTGGCCAGGGCACAGCCCAGGGAGATGCCCAGGGTTCCCCACCAGGGCACTTGGTCAAAACCCAGCACTGGCCACAAAGACACAGAGAAACCCACACACAGACGTTTCTTTACATAAGGACAGAGGAAAACTAATTACAAATCAGAAAATGAAGACATATACTGTATGTCTCACAGAAACTGAAAAAATAGTACTTAACATTGTGTAACATCTTATCTTCGCTATCCTGCTGTTTACCCGCAAGGAGTTAACATCGCAATTATGAGTGCTTATAACGTGTTCTATTAGCCTCGATTAACAGTTGTTTCACTGTCTTTGGAAAAATTTACTTATTGTAAATACCCTAAATGTACAATTTTACAATGTATATAACTTCTACCATCGTATATAGCAGTATTCCATACCTAAAAATGGTATGTTTTGAATATATTTCAGAATGCATAGTATAACAATACAATGTAGAACACAGTGTTACAACAGGGTAAGCCCTCTCCAGCCATGTGAATTATTATGATCAAGTGAAGCAAGATTATGCAAAATAACTCAACTGTCTCTTTTTGAAATTCACCCAGACCACAGTATCATCGTGACTACACATACAGTCAAACTGATAGCATGCAGGATACAGACAGGCATGGTGACACAATGATAGTAAAAACACAGGGCTTGAAGGCAGTCTGTTACGGTAGATAGATAACCCTAACCTCTATACCAAACTATACCGTTTAATAATTACTTTGCTGGGGTTAGGATGACATTTTCAGATGATAACTCTTTTTAACATTGTCAACAAAGGTATGTTTGAACAAACACAGGTCATGACTAATACAGGGTGAATGATTTAGAGAAAAACCTTGAGATTTCCTCTCATTGGAGTTGCAACGTAGATGCTCAACAATTAATAAAACTAAGCATCTCAAAGAGTTACCTCAACAAGAACGAAACGAAAGCAAGCGACAAATGACCGGCCATGACTGGTAGTATTATGGGAAAACAACACAAGAAATCCTTGGATCAAAACAAAGCAAAACATGGGATTGTTTTTGATTAAAACAGTATGCTCCCTCTATATCAGCGTGAGAGGTACAGTCTGCTGTGTTGTGTGATAGCAGGGGCTGCAGTGTGCATAGTTCCTTGACTCGCACACATGCACACACGCACACCTCATCATTTTGTTTCACTTTCTAACCAATTCAAAGATCAATAACACTGACCATGTAAAGCAAAAACAGTAACAATATCACATACTTCTTCCTTTCTGTCACCTTTCACCTTCAACATGTTGAGATGCTTCACTTGGTCCAGGAACGTCTACGGCTGCTGTGTTGCTTTAGTAAGTTATTGCTGTGTTAGTGTGCAACACACTGTCACTGTCTGAGGATAATGGGTTTGTTGTGGGCAAACACATTGCCCACAACAAACAACAAACACAACAAACCCACACACACACACACCCACATTGTGTGTGTGTGTGTGTGTGTGTGTGTGTGTGTGTGTGTGTGTGTGTGTGTGTGTGTGTGTGTGTGTTTGTGTGTGTGTGAGTGTGTGTGACTCACATGGGGCTCCTGTGTACAGGATAGAGAAGAGGTTGATTCCCATGGTGACAGCGTAGAAGACGGGGAGAGCTCTGAGGCCGTTGGGCACAGGGTTGGCCTGAGGAAGGGCAATCATTATGTTGAGATCCAACGTAGACAGCCCCACCGTTATAAATCCAGGTATAGCGTGTAGCCGCTTAGAATCAATCACATCATTAATTATATATTTTTCCCATTTTGCCTTCACCTTGTTTAGGATGAATTTACGGACAAAGTAGAAAAGAATTCCTGACATGATCCCAGAGAGAAGAGGTGAGAGAAACCAGGATGCCACTATTGGGACAAATAAAGAGTGTTACAGATCTCTATTTGTTATATTTAGAAACACAACTAAAGAATCAGAATCATTTTTCACATGGCACTTCTTTACCAATGCGAAGCAGTTCCATCCACTTGACCCCTTGGTGACCCCTTGCCACCATGGAGAAACCGATGGTGGCGCCGACAATACAGTGGGTTCCAGAAATGGGGAGCTTCAGGAATGAAGCCGCCAGCTGCCACACGGCTGACCCTACAGAACACACACACACACAGCCACACACATACACACACACACACACACACACACACACACACACACACAGACAAACACACACACACACACACACACAGACAAACACAAACACACACAGACACAAACACTATTGACTATACACTAATTCAGCAGAAGGGCTTACATCCGTAACCACTTACAGTGCAGTCATAATATACTTTATGGCACAGGTATAGGAAAGAATCCCGACAGGTCGGCGAATGCCTTATCTTTCGGGTGGGCAGCGAACACAGCAGCCGCTATGCCGAGCGACCAACCAGTAGCCAACACTCACCAAACATGGCGCTGATGGAACCAGCCATGAGCACGTGCTCGGAGCCGTTGTACATGCGGACGTCGATGATGCCCTTGCGGATGGTCTCGCTGACTTTGGCCCCCAGCAGGATGGAGCCCACGGTTTCAAAGATGGTGGCCAGGATGCAGGCCTGCCGCAAGGTCACCACCCCGGAGCCCACCGCCGTGCCGAAGGAGTTGGCCACGTCGTTGGCCCCCACGGAGAAGGCCAGGACGAATGCGATGACGAAGCCGAGCACCAGCAGCCACAGGTAGGCCGACATGTCCGTCTGGGAGAGCAGACCCACCGTGGTGGCGGTGGCGAGGGCCGCTATCGTGGTCCTATCCATTGTGAGCAACGTCGTGAATATGCCTAAAATCTATTAATTCCAGGGGATGTGAGGTAGTAATGGTTTATAAATAATATTCTACCTCTACTTTTAGTGTTATTTAAATAAATACAAATGTGTGTTCCGAATCTCTGAGCCTAATTGGTCAAAACAAAACACACAGGTGCTTGTTGCTATAGTGTTATGCAGATCATTCTTTGTAAGTTCCTTGTGAAATGAAATAATAGTGATGTAGGGTGCGGGTCCATGGTGACAGTCTGCCTCTGGTCAAAAATATCCTGGAAGAAAAGAGTGAATTTGGTTTAGCTTCAGAGTAAAAGACAAGAACAACACGTGACACCGTTACTAACTTAAATTAGAAACGAACTGGCCTAATAGAGTGTAATGACACATCAAACAAGCAATAATTACATGAATCGAAATATGTCATGTTTTCCCCTCCGTTTTTTATGCCATAAAGTGAATAATTAACCTCGTCTAGCCGTCAGAAGTATCTAAAGTTCTTCCAACTCGTCATGCGGTTACAACGTGGACGGGTGGACGGTACATGCAACACGAACGCAACATTTGTTGAACATCGCGTTAACACAAGGCCAACACGTCGACATTCATATACAGTCATTCTTGAACAATGCATTGACTAATACATCCTCTCAAAAGCTACTTTAAAAAACCATTAAACAACAACAAACAGGCTTACTGACTGTGACAGGTACTGACCCTTCTGGTGGTGTGGCTTAACAAGTTCAACGACAGCCTAATCAATAACACCTCAATCCTTTTTCAGTTCATAGCTTTCCCCGCCATTCAATGGGGCGATTATGAGGTGACGTCAGGCCGAGCTGATAACATATGTTCACAATATGTGTCGATATTATATATTCATAACTCAGCACACGCACTGTCACCGACTTACTTGTGAGAGCAAAGCAAGCGTCTTGTGATGCGTCCCTGTGTGTCCCGTGCACCTGCGCGCCGCCAGCCCCCACACACACACACACACGCACACACGCGCACACGCAGACACACGCAGACACGCAGACACACACACAGACACAGACACGCACACGCACACGCACACGCACACACACACACACACACACACAACACACCCACACAACAAGATGTGTGGGCCGCCTGCCACCGCACGCGGCCTTATATACCCTTAGATACTGGCTGGCGCGAGGAGCAGCAGGAGGAGGAGGAGGAGGAGCACGTGGACACGCCCCCCCACACAGTGCCATCACGAGACTTGTTGCTGCACACAAGCTGATGTTTAACTTGTTTGTTGAGTAAGACAACATAATTACAGTTTTACAATATTCTTAATGTTATGTGCAATACCTCTCCTACATTACCTTTCAACATTATGTGTAATATTCTTAATGTTATGTGCAATACCTCTCCTACATTACCTTTCAACATATTGTAATATTCTTAATGTTCATGTGCAATACCTCTCCTACATTACCTTTCAACATTATGTGTAATATTCTTAATGTCATGTCCAATACCTCTCCTACATTACCTTTCAACATTATGTGTAATATTCTTAATGTCATGTCCAATACCTCTCCTACATTACCTTTCAACATTATGTGTAATATTCTTAATGTCATGTCCAATACCTCTCCTACATTACCTTTCAACATTATGTGTAATATTCTTAATGTCATGTCCAATACCTCTCCTACATTACCTTTCAACATTATGTGTAATATTCTTAATGTCATGTCCAATACCTCTCCTACATTACCTTTCAACATTAAGTCTAATATTCTTAATATTCTTTCTATCATGTGCAATACGTCCCCAAACCATTATTATTATCACAGTATTACACCGCAATTATGCCAAATTGTCTTTGCCGTCTGAATACCTTATCTTGCCTATATATATATTTGCCTATATATTTTTATATTGTGACTGTACATTTGTAAATCTGTTATTTAATTTTTTATTCTGTTGATTTCTCTATTGTTTTATTGTACTGTATTGCTTTGCTTATCTTATCTTATCTTATCTTATATTATACTAAATTTACGTTCTCATTGCCAATGAAAGTGTTGCCATATTTGAGTAATCTCCTTTTTTTGGCCATGAGATAAGAGCTCAAGATAAGTTAGAAGAAGATAAGAAGAAGATAGAACTTTATTAATCCCAAAGGAAATTCTTGTGCCAGGTTGCATAGCAATACAGTACAATGAAACAATAGAGAAATCAACAGAATAATAGAAATAAACTAACAGATTTACAAATGTACAGTCAAAATATAAAAATATATAGGCAAGATAAGGTAACACTGTGGACGGTCTCTCGGGACAGAAACATTAATTGTGATCCAGTGATCGATGCTGGTTATTTCATACAGGA
This sequence comes from Coryphaenoides rupestris, assembly GCA_002895965.2. NCBI lineage: Eukaryota > Metazoa > Chordata > Actinopteri > Gadiformes > Macrouridae > Coryphaenoides > Coryphaenoides rupestris. The sequence continues at coordinate 812,953 of PIJE02000049.1, forward strand.
CATGTAAGTCACAACACATAGTTACTGTTCAACCTACAATTTACTATTAATTGTCATTTCTGCCAAACTCCATTGGAAAGTGTTTCTATTTTTGTCAGTCAGCGGAATTTTTAAGACATAGAAAACGCTGATGTCTTCCTATTTATAACTAAGTATGATTACTTATTACTGAAAATATTTGAGAGTGGTCAGATACTAATCTACTATGATATTTTTGAAATAGACCCTTTGTGTGGGCCTATAGCCCACACATGGCTACTATATTTTTTATTTTATTTTCATTTAGCAAAGCGTGATGAAGTTCCAAGTTAAATATATTATTAAAAAACAATAATCGGCTATAGTGTAATAGACCTACCATGTAGGATATTTGGAATATGAAATTCCTACACAAATGGAAACAACGTGTGGGTGTGCATGTGTGTGCAACATTCTGAGTGATAGCTGATTTATTTAACTAAGTCAATTATTTTCCTGGGGAACTCGTGTCAGTATTGTATAAGACTTTTCGGGGAGGTTGCATTGTTTTACATGTGAAATGGGCCTGTTTGTAGGGCTCTATATCACTGTGTGAGTTACAGGTCACAGTAGAGAATGTGAATATGATCAGTAAACTACAGCCCTAAATATTGTGTCCGCATATTGCATTACAGTGTGATAGCTTCTGCATGGCACCTGGCTTACAACCTCAGTGAAGGGTGTCGTCTATGGCGTCTGTATTTTTGCTTATTATAACCTCAATTCCTTTCCAAATATATTTTTAGAAGTAATAGCAACAATGTTAATAACAGACAATACCACACATCACGTTTACCATGAACTCCATGTAGGCCTATTCAGAGTGTCTAGTGTAGGCTATTTCAACAAAACAAACTTTTCCTTTTTTAAATTTCTCCAATGTTTACTAAATTTGACTTGAGAAGGAGTCCTTTTAATCTTAGTTGTAGTCACGCAGGCCTATAATTGAATGCATAATGAGCATTGCCTCTGAGCTGAGGTGGTGGGTTTTAAGTGTACACATAATAGCCTGAGCTCCTCAGAGACACATGCAGAGTCTGTCCTCTGTTTGGACAGACAGCAGGGCGACGGACTGCAAAACTTTCCCAGAGAGATTTACCAAATGTTAGTGTGGTTGTGCACAATGGAATATAATGACTACTCTCCAAGCACTCCTGAGTTAAATGCTGTTTTCATTCATACTTGATCAACTTTCACAAACAACCGTCTTTTGTTAGTTGTTTTGTACCTGAGAAAACGCTCCACATCACGTTCACATGCAGTGGCTGGTGTAGGCTCTTCTCCATCCTGTAGGTGTCGCCATTATCACACCCATTTCAGTACAACCCGTGTCCAATTGAACGGCTCAAAACAAAAGAGTCATACCTGTTTTGTTCCTCACTGTGAAGTATGTCGGTGGCTGCTTTAACTGACATTCTGACATGAATACCCATCCAACAACATGGGGCCAGGTGAGGCTGCACCAGCTCCACACACTCCACAACCCACCCATTGAGCCCACATGCTTATATATTGGCATTGAGATGTCCCTATTACCATGCATTAATATTAGTATTAGTATGAGTGCGTTGTGTGTGTGTGTGTGTGTGTGTGTGTGTGTGTGTGTGTGTGCCTATGGCTACTTGATTTTTGTTGCAGATTGCTAGACAGCACTGGTTGGTAATCTTCTTTTTCATCCTGTTTCTCTTTCCACGAGGAAGATCACATAACAAGGTATAGATTCAGGGCAGTTGACTAATTGTCGAAAGCTATAAATCATATCTCCAAAACACCCATTTGTTTACAATAACCTAAGCTTGTTTGACAATTGTTTTGTATGGCAATGAAACCTTAACCATCTAATCTTCGCAACAGTATACTGTTGCACTTCACCTGATGGTCTCTAGATGGCATCGATGTCTCTGTTCCAATTACTCAGTCAAAGAATGTATCCTAGGTGGAAATACCAGTTTCAAACCACTTGAAAGAGGGAGCAAATAATATTGATATCTATCCAGTTCTCATGTGTGCACAGAGAAACGGCCAGATCAAGTGCCCAAAATGTACTGTATATATGTACTTCAAAAATGTCCTATGCACCTTAAAGTGTATGCTCTACTCTCACCGTCTACCAATACAATCATGCCAAACTCCTGCATAATCTTCATTTTTGTTTTTATTTTTTAAGAAATACAAATTCCCAACCAAGTTGCACAAGGTCCACAGTATCAAACCACATAAACATGCTAACATGTTCCAGCAATGTCGCTAAAAAGAACAACACTGAAAACATGTGCGCATGCTCAACTGTATCACAATGACGCTGGAAATGTTTCTCCTCCTCAATCTGTTTTTTTTTTTTTTTAAGTGGAACAAGATTGAGCATGCAAATGAGCAACTGAAGAGCAGAAGGCTGTTTCTCATGGTCAGGCCTGGTTTTCTCGCCTTACCCTTCCTCCACTCTTCCCTCCCTCCCTGTGCCTTGCCAAACAGGATCTGTAGGATCTGACAGAGTGATTTTCTCAGGAGACAGGAATGTCAGAACACAAGCCCTATAGTGCTTGCTGGGACATGCACCCTGCATTCCCTGAATCTACGGGGGAAAATCCAACACTTTTTCCTTCTTCCCTCTTCTAACAGGCCCCTCTCTCTCTCATGCGCTATGCGTTCAGTCACATACACAACCACCTGCCGGATGCAACGCCGACAGACACACACACACGTGCGCGCACTGACTCACCGCTGAAATTAACCTGTCTGGTACGCTCGCCTATCCCTTTTCAACATGCAGGTGTCCATGTTACTGCCTGACCTCAAAGTTTTAAGAGTGATTTTCTAACCCCAACCCTTTTTTCCTGTCTATGTTCTTGTGGCTGCCACTAGAGTTAAAAAATATGTTTTTGGAAGCTTTCAGATGTTTTACTTTAGTTAAAAAGTTCAAAACCACGATACAAGTAGGTTAGTCCATAAAGATTGAAGGGACCCAGGGGTTTAAGAATATAAATACAATACAATTACATGTTTTACAATCAGGCTGCATGAAATGAACGACACCGAAGAATACTAAAAGAAATGTAAAAGGATTTGATTGGTCAATTTTTCATTCATCCCTTGTCAACCTCTACGACTACAATGCTATTCACAAGCAGTAAAAAAAATAAAAAAAAATGGTAACACCCCTTCCTATTAATGCTACGTTTGTTTGCACTAATGGTGCACTCTTTGACTCGGACACACCTTTTGAAACGGGTCGTTCACATTCACTAAAACTCCAAGTGTGCGATGTACTGTATGTGTGTGTGTGTGTGTGTGTGTGTGTATGTGTGTGTGTGTGTGTGTGAGTGAGTGTGTGTGTGACAGAGAGACCTCTCCGATGCCTATCTCGTCACCTTTGATCCTCGCAAAGCAGAGCGACACTCACTGAAATGTGAAATGTAATTTTGAAAAATAAAAGAGTCCAGCTGAACAAGTCCAACTACAACGGCGCTCCATTCTTTTCTCTCCGGCCGTCTCAGTTGACTGACCAGCGGCTGGCGGGGGGCGAGGAGGCGCCGAGGGGCTCCTTGTGAGCCGCGCTCAGGCTCTGGCCGTAGACCGGCGAGTGCGTGACACTGGGGCTGCTGGGCGGCGTGGAGGAACAGGACGAGGACTTGGACTTGATCTGGAGCCACTTCTCCCCCAGGGCCTTGGCGAAGTGGTCGTCCACGGACACGCCGATGGACACCGGCCGGGGGTGGGCGCGCTGGTACGCCGCGCCCAGGCTCCTCTGGAAGTGCTCCTCCACCCCGTGGTCGTAGCTGCTGTCAGAGGTCACTGCAACCGGCGGAGGAGGATACGGTTCGTTGGTTAATTCAACGTGACACACACACACACACACACACACACACAATAGTTGTGTTCCACCAATAGCAAAATGTGAAAATAGCAAAACTACCTGATGAGTTTCTGCTGTGTCCCTCTGACCTGGACGCAGAGTTTCTGACCGATGACACACATGTGATCACAGAGGGACGCATCTATAGAAAAGAAAAGAAGATATGAAAACCATGAAAACTCCAAATCACTGAATGAAAATCACCCGGATATAACAAACGCCGCATCAACACACAATATTAACGCCCCCTTTCATTGTTCAGTTGGAATTGCAACACAACCCTGCCGTAACCATAGATTCTAACAAAACGACATTTTGTGGGAGTTCTTTTTTGTTTGGAAAAACGGAGATACCCGAGAACCGATTAAACAGGTTGGGCTTGCTAATGGGAGTCTGATCACTCCCCGTGTGATGGCATAAACAGAGCATGGAGCGATCCCACTGTTTGGTCTTGTTCGCCACATTCCTCCCTCCATCGCTCACATTTTCTATATCCCGAATCCGGCCGGGTCGCATAGCTCAGACGTGCGCGGGCCTGTGAGCGGGACTCTTGGGAATAGGATGCCTGAGCTCTTGTGTTTGATGACTACAGATAATGGTGGATACACAGTTGCTCTGAGTGCCTGCAGCTATGCTGAGACTACAGAGGGCACACACACACACACACACACAGACACACACACACACACACACACACAAACACAGACACACACACACACACACACACACACACACACACACACACACACACGGGTGGCAGTAGGTCGTCTAAGTCACAACAAGCATGTTGTCCTTGGACAGTGACAGAGGCCTTTTTGAATCACTTTAGTATCAGACAATACATTCTTGATCGTGTTACCTGTATTTGGCTGCTGGCAGAGCCTGTTGTCTTTTCCTTTGTGCTGTCGGGCTCTTCTCGCCTGGGCTTCTTGATGAGGGCCAGCGGTTGGTCCATGACGGGCGCGTAGTACCCGTGGTTGCTGGGTAGGGGGCTGGTGGGGCTGGGGGTGGGGCTCCAGGCGGACGTGGGGCTCTGAGGGATAGTGAACACAGCGGGCGCTGCCGCCGCCACTCTCTGGGTGCTCCGGTTCAGGGCCCTTTCTCGCCTGGAACGCCAAGATCAACATAGAGTTTAATTTCATTGCTGTTAGCATCATAGAATCACTTGTTTTATTTTATTTTTTTGCCTTTTCAGTCGACTGAGCTTTTATTTGACATTTCAAACAAAGAAAAACAGTTTGCCCACCTTTCCTCCAGAGTCAGGCCTCTGTCATGGCTGCGCTTGCGTTTGATTGGGTACACGGCGGGGCCTCGAATCCGTTCATTGGGCATATGTCTGTATCGGTCCTCGCTCCGAAGGTTGGGCTGACCTTTAAAAAGAAAGGAGAAGAAGATATTTCAGAGTTACTTCAGGGAGGAACCAGTCTGCAATGTGACGGTTGTCTTGTCATTGGGTGAAGGTGACAACAGACAGTTACAGAAGCTAAGAAGTGGCCAGGTAACAAAGCAACGTTGGTGTTGGTGCTCCTGAGGACAAGGGTAGTTGTTTTGACGTGTGACACATTTGTGGATGACTAATCATCGTGGGAAATGTTCCTTTAGCCATTAATTGTAAACTCCGTTAAGCTGAAAAACCCGAAGTACCTGATGAGGGTGTCTTACAACACACTCCACAGCTGCTTCAATACTAACGGTAAATGTTGTTATTCTGCATAAGCTTGGCATCCAGCCTACTCACAATCGGTTTTTTTTTTTTAACGTTTTTTTCCCTTTGGTGTAAATCCTGACTTCATAGGGTGTGTGTGCCTTCTAAGGTGTGCACAAAGACTGCCTGTGCCATGAGGAAGCCAGTGGCTGCTGTTGACGACGGCACTTTTATGTCTTAGTTGTATACGTTTGAATTGCATCAAAACGCTCCCTGATGGAAAGAACACTTTTGTTTTTAATCAAAGCAACAGTTTTGCCACGCAGGCAACATTGTATGGCCCCTCTGAGTTCTTGTCATTTTAATTGATGATGTACTCCAACGTTTGATAGGTTGGTGTGTGTGTGCACAAGACTGTGTGTGTGTGTGTGTGTCGGGCGGGGGGCGGGGGGGGGGGGTTTGGATGGTCCTGCCAATATGCATATACAGTCCAAACACTACCCATTTGAACTGTCTTGAATTTGAAGACAGTGGAGAAAGAACACTGGACAGGTGTTGCCGGGGGCCGGGGGGGTTGACTTTATGCTTTCTGCACCTCTGACGCTAACGCCATGCCCACGAATCCACCCTCCATGCTAATGGCATTTTAACTGTATTCAAACGTGACCTGGGGAATACACTTTGAACCCAGCAATCACCATACACAGCCTCGCGGGTGCGCAGCCAGAGAGCAGTACAATAGAGTGGTGATGATCACCTCTCTGGGTTGTTGTCACACCTTGCTCCTCATGTGAATACACATTCTTAACTGGCTAGCTGAACTCTGTAGACACAGAGCCGTGGAGGGGGCGGGGGGTGCAGGTGAAACCACACCTATGCTGATTTTCTGATGCCCGGGGCATGGTTATTTCTTCCACATTAGCTGAACTGACACATTGCCTGGCCCTGACCTGTCTGTACTGTATTCTGAATGTGCACATTCATCCAATATAGTGAGAGGATTTAAAAAGAGATCTTTGGGTCAATCTTCTGGTCACAAAGCATAGAAATGATCAATAGATGTCAGTTTTGAATTAAACTACATTTGTCATTTAAATTAAAGTTGTCTTCTTTCTGAACAGAATGTGTTTAAAGCTTTTAAAGCTTTTATCACTTAGTTTGTAGACATGAGAGTGGTAGTTGTTCTTATTATACAGTAATAAGAACAACTACTTTACTAGAGTAAAGTAGGGCTATCAAATAGAGTATAAAAACATTTGTAGCATGACATGCACACTATGCACAATACAAACTTTTGAATGTAAGCTTTTCCACAGGATCAGATTACAATGATATGCAAATGTTGCACCAAAGTTGAGGTATGGTTTTGAGTGGAGAGCAGCCTATTCACCACGGTGATTCAAGATTCATTCAAGATTCAAAGACGTTTATTTGTCACATACACATACAGGATGTGCAGTGAAATGAAAAAGTGGAGATGCCCAGCGGAATGTGCAAAAGAACAATACAATACAAATGACATGAAGGATGTTAGGATCAGAATCACAATATTTACAGTATTTACAGCAAAAAGAGCAGCAGATGTGTCAGTCATTACACACACACAAGATGTGAAGTAAAAAAATGCACTAACTAGAAAACCAAACATACCTTCCAAGATGTAGACCTTGAAGCCACTGCTCATCCGGGTAATGTAGTGAAAATTGGCCACAGCCATGGCTTCTTTTCTTCCGCGGTGTACAAAGAGGAATACACAGGAACACCCTGACTGCTGAGGCTTACTGCACACAATGAGCCCTAGTTATGGGTTGGGTTTAATAGGTAATGAGATGCTGGCTCTGAACTCCACCAGGTAATGTATCAGGTGTGAGCAGAGCTGTGCTCTGGCTTCCCTGTGACTCTCTCCCTGTGCTCCCATTGGTCTCCCACAAACCAATCAAAAGGCTCTTTTTGCTTGCTGTGCTGCAGGCACAAGTGTGACCATCTCAGACGTTGAGTAATCATGCTTTCACCTCCACCCCCATAGGTTCTATCAAACAAACACTGCATCTTCACAATTACTATAGCCTACTATATAGTATCCTACTATACTACAGTATACTATACTATACTATACTATACTATACTATACTATATAGAATAATTATCATGCTATCAGAATCAGAAACAGCTTTATTGCCTTAGTTTGTGCAAGGAATGTGCTTTTGTGCAATTGGTGCCTAACATTGAACATTGAAGTATTGTTATTCAAGAAAGCCCAAGAATAATCCATTGACAACCTTCAGGAGTACCTGCGAAACAACTGCCTTAGGCGGTGTAGAAATCCATGTGTTTTCCTTATGAAGTCAGCACCACCTGTCCTTTGCCCCCACCCTCCCCCCAACACACACAGACACACACACACAAACTTCCCCCCTCCCCTTTTTCTTCCCTTGCTTTTTTTGCTGCCGCTAATCTAAAATCTCACCTAACCACATTTTTGCACGCTGGGGCTCTCTGAGGAGCCCACCAGGGCTGGATGTCATGGTGCTGCTGCTGCTGCTGCTGCTGCTGCTGCTGACCTGCCTGTACACGCACACAGCTGTAGCGGCCCGCCGCCGCCGCAACCATAATCCCAGGGCCTTTGTTGACGGCCAGACAAAGACTCCTAAGTCCCCAGACCAGCAGCTGCCATGAGAACTGTCTTGCTGGAGCATGCCGCAGAGGAAGTCTGGACACACACACACACACACACACACACACACACACACACACACACACACACACACACACACACACAAACAGAAATGTTGGTGTATTAAATGTTTTTCATCATGTCTATTGTGCTAAAGGCTCCATGCTCAATTTTCTCAATATTATAACTATATCTCTTGTTTATGTCCATGATAACACACACCCAAATTGTAACTGACTGCCTGCTGTGCATGTGTGTGTGTGTGTGTGTGTGTGTGTGTGTGTGTGTGTGTGCGTGTGTGTGTGTGTGTGTGTGTGCGTGTGTGTGTGTGTGTGTAGGTGTGTGTCTGTGTGTGTGTGTGTGGTGTGTGTGTGTGTGTGTGTGTGCGCGTGCTGTGAGTAGTTGTAGGGAGGCATAAAGAATGTCCTTCCAAAAGTTTTATGTTCACCCTGAGGTGGGCATGCAGCCATCTGTGTGCATACGTGTCAAAAGTGAATGCAAAAGACTAACAACTAAATACATTGTTTATAAAGGTGCAGGCCTAAAAATGTTACAATACAATACAAATATACAATACACAATACACCCAATGAGAACAACACTTAAAGAAATGTATTTGATGAAGAAGCAAGCCACACTGCTTCTGTCATTAGGCTGTGGACGTGGTGAATGGTTATCTACGTTTTTATAACGTATGACCAACAGATGGCGCATCTCTTAAAATATCATTTATTTACGCACTGATACAATACATATAGTTTTCTTGCAGTATTAAAATTGCTGCTCTTTTTGCTGCATAATTGTACATATTGTGGATATTCTGTTCCTCCAATTCCTCCAGATTGTATTGTATTGTCCTTTTGCACATTCCGCTGGGCATTGCCGAATTTTCATTTCACTGCACACCCTGGATGTGTATGTGACCGTTCAACTTCTTGAATCTTGAATTTAGAAGGAAGCCACGTCTTTATCAGTTGCTCCCATCATTACGCGATCAGCTATGAATAAATAGTGCGCCAACACCACGATCAAGAGGGGCTATATGTAGGAGCGACGCCCCCCCCCACACCTCCATCCCTCTGACTCCCTCCATCACTCTCCTCGCATCAGCACCACCCCTTTAATGCACCCGTCTCCCCGAGGAGCGTTGGGAGTGACGCAGGATCTGCACCGCGCCTTGAGGGGAGGACCGAGGAGCAGGTGATGCACACTAAAAACACCGCCGTAGACCACAGGACGAGGACGACCGTTTGGTGACGGCAGTTGTATTAATATACAGCCGCTGATCGAGTCGGGGATCGGGATATGCAGGCTGCTCCCTGACCGCCCTGATAGCTCAGCAGCACATTCATTCATTCATTCATTCATTCATTCAATTCATACGCGGAGCTGGGGACGTATTTCTGAGGTAGGGTGTTCTCTATTGCGATCGATAATGTTGTTGTGTTCTCTAATCCACTCATATGAAGCATAGCGGTCTGTGCATTAGGGGGGGGGGGGCTTGTGTGCAATATTACAGACGGTATTTTATTCTAAGTTGAGATGCATTACCCAGAGTCCATGTTTGGCCTAATCAGTCACGACATTAGCCTCGTATGCCCCTAATTCCTTCCACAATATTTGTTGAATGCATAGGTTGCAGCATTGGCTGATCTGTCTTCAGATGGACAAGTAGGGATATTTCCCCCCACCAACAAGTTTCAAGGCATTCATTATCCAGTGGCCAGAATTGAGCCTTCCTGCAGCCGCATCCTCTTCCTGCATCCTCCTCCTCCTCCTCCTCCTCCGGCGTTACTAAACCTCCACCATGAACTACCTGCGTCGACGACTTTCGGACAGCAATTTCATCTCCAACCTGCCTAATGGCTACATGACGGACCTCCAACGCCCCGACCCGCCACCGCAGCCCCCGAGCCCCGCAGTGTCGCCCGGGCCCGCAGAGCAGCAGCGGCGCCAGTCTACCAGCCAGCAGCCGCCGCCGTCTGGAGCTGGAGCTGGTGGTGGTGGGTGGCGGTGGTGGAGGTGGTGGAGGAGGAGGAGGAGGAGGAGGTGGATCTGGCTTCTTCTCGTCCCTCTCCAACGCTGTGAAGCAAACCACCGCCGCAGCGGCCGCGACGCTCACCGAGGCGGCGGACCGAGCGGGAGGGTCGAGCAGTGCGAAGGTACTGCTCGTCATCGACGACCAGCAGACCGACTGGTGAGCAGTGGGCACATGTAGGCCCAGTGACCTATACCACCACTCTAGAAGGTCATACGATTCACCTAGTGTGGTGATGAATAATCAATAATAATCAATAAATAATCATGCTGATTCATGAGCCTATCAAGCCATTATGTAGGCCTATAATATGCATGAGATAGTCTTAGATAGCTAAGCAATGAAAACAACTATACACTAGGCCTTTATGCTATTTTGTTATTATTATTATTATTATTTCTTTTCTTAACTTTTTTAAACTCATTTTTAATTATTGTTGGCTACAATGAACAGTAGGCCTACATTGAATGATGGGCATCTGCAGTAATGCATGAGTTTAGCTCCATGAAACAACAACTCATTCTATTCTCAGCACCGAGTCTAAGGTGTGATAGGCCTACTAAGTGTGAAAGTCTGCCTAGTCCGCCCATCATATTTAGCCAGTACCAAAATGTGACACCTTTTTGGTTTTGCTGTCTGAATGATTGTCGTTGTTCTTCAGGGCGAAGGTCTTCAAAGGAAAAAAAGTCCACGGTGAATTTGACTTAAAGGTGGAACAGGTGGGTGGCCTTCAAGCGTTTGCCTCACGCACATCCATCATGCCCCCCATGCAAACTGCACCTAAACACACAGCTCAGAGCTCACAAGAACAACTATCCTGCATTGTGGAAGTTAGGATAGTTGTTCTGAAGAAAACCATCCTATTACTTGGTTTGACTTCAACACACATGTGGTTTGTCTTGTTCAATTAATGGAGCATGACCACTGCGGTGTGAAGGGTTTGAGGGTGATGTATGTTAAAAATGTATGTTACTCACAGTGTTGTAAGACATTTTGGATAAAAGCCTCCACCAAACTGCATCTACTAATAAAACATTTGCTGTGCAATTTACAACCTACAAATGCACTTTATTTTTTTTACACTCTCAATTCCACAACTCTTTGTGGTTAATTTTTACCCAGAGTAAACGCTTTGTGAGTCGTTGCGTTGCCTGAGTATAATTACAAACCCTGTGCTCAGCGCGGTGGTCTTACGCTTCAACTAACAAGCCACAGGTCAAGACGCTTTTTAACATCCTCAAGCATTTTCCACAGGCTATTTTTGATCTCCTCCTGTCTGGGGTTCCTGTAACGTATTATTATGATTACCTGGGTGGGGGGGGGCTGCCCAGAGGGGGCTGCCCAGAGGTTGTCGTTAACCTTGCTCTCCCACTTCTAGGCAGATTTCTCAGAGATCAACCTGGTGGCCCATTCCACCGGCTCTTACAGTGTCGACATCGACGCCATCAGAAACGGCCATAAGGTCAACAAGTAAGTGTCCCCTGGAATGAAACAATAAAAAAAACATTATTAATGGGGTGGACCGCATAAAAAGGACCCGTGTACTGGCTGGGGTAGGTGTGTGATGGAGCTATAATGTTTGACTGATGTCCTCTGCACTTGTGCTGCCTCAGGTCGTTGAAGCCAGACTTTGTCCTGGTGAGGGAGCACGCGTTCAGCATGGACAGGCACGGGGACCACCGCAGCATCGTCATCGGACTGCAGTACGCCGGGGTTCAAAGCGTCAACTCTCTGCACTCTGTGTACAATTTCTGTGACAAACCATGGGTGGTATGTACAGTCTATGGACCAGTATGCACATCGTGCGCTTCAAATAAACACTAACGGATTGTACTGATTTATGCTTGGCTTGTGTGCGCGTCCCTCTCAGTTTGCCCAGATGACCAGACTGTCCAAGATGCTGGGCCCAGAAGACTTCCCACTGATCGAGCAGGTTTACTACCCCAACCACAAGGAAATGGTGGGCAGTCTGGGCATCTGCCAGCCTCTCTCGCCACTCACTCTCCCTCTCCCTCTTCCTGCTGTCCCCCTCCACCATCATCATCTCCTCCCCCTTAACAGCCCTTAAAGGAGTCATGCAAACAGCCAATTCTCTGACTTTAAGGGTCAGACGTAAAGGGGTTCACGTGCAGGTCAATATTCCATCGTATCCTACAGCAGCTGAGGCCCTCTTCGCATATTATTACTGTCTCTTTTGTTTCTGAGCCTGTAGCGAGTGTAGGGACACTGCCTTTGATTATCCGGGTGCCTCATCACTGTCACTGTGTGTTGCTGCACTGCAGAGCCACCCCTGAGCCTGCAGAGACAAGCTACCATCTGTCTGTCCGGCTGTCTGGCTCTATCTATCTATCTGCTTGTCTATCTGTCTATCCATCTATATCTATCTATCTATCTATATATGTGTCTGTTTGTCTGTCTGTCTATCTATCTATCTATCTATCTATCTATCTATCTATCTATCTATCTATCTATCTATCTATCTATCTATCTATCTATCTATCTATCTATCTATCTATCTATCTATCTATCTATCTATCTATCTATCTATATATCTATCTATCTATCTGTCCCTTTATCTATCTATCCACCCATGCATCTAACTGTCTGTCTACCTGTCTGTCTGCCTGACTGTAGATACTGTAGACATACTGTAGATCTGCCTATGACCAGTCTAGTGACTCTCTGAGTAGTAGTTTAAATTCTTCACTAGAAACGCTTAGAACGATGGAAAGAGTCTACATTGTTGATTCTACAACAGCAAGACATGTTGTAAGACTTGTTGTGTCTTTGTTACAGCTCACTTCCACTGTCTTCCCCGTGGTGATCAAGATGGGTCATGCTCATTCTGGGATGGGCAAGGTAAAAAGGTCCCTAGTGTATTTACCCCCGGACTACAAGCCCGTGCACGTCCTCATGATTTTCTTCTGACTGGTGGAAACCATTTGGCCCGCTTCCGCAGGTCAAAGTGGACAACCAGTATGACTTCCAAGACATTGCCAGCGTGGTGGCTCTGACCAAGACATACGCCACGTCCGAGCCCTTCATTGATGCCAAGTACGACGTCCGCATCCAGAAAATAGGAAGCAATTACAAGGCTTACATGTGAGTCAAAATGTTGCACATATAACACAAATTGAAAGGTGCTGTAGGTAAGATGTTGTAAAGAGAGAGAGCTGAAAAGAACAGAAGAGAGGAAGTAAGTCATTGAGAAATGTTGCATTCATGCAATTGTGATTGACAGGCAAGATGGAATCCCTGTCTGATCCAATCAGGGAAGAGATGTCCTAAATTGAGCCGGCGTGGTCTAAAATCTAAATTGACTCATACAGAGGGCGCAGTCGACTACAAACAGATACAGCGCATTTCACTCTCTAATAGCTGACTAATTGCAAAAAAAAACCCCACTCAAATAATAGCTATCTTACCTACAGCATCTTTAGTTCAACATGCGTCCCCCCTTCATCCACACAGTGATATTGATCAAGGTATTGACACAGACATTCTCGTTCATTTGACTATAGGAGGACCTCCATATCTGGCAACTGGAAAACCAACACAGGCTCATCGATGCTAGAGCAGGTGGCTATGTCAGACAAGTAAGACCCCACTGGATGCGGTATTTGCTCTCACAGCACACACATTGGCACGCAGTTGTTCCGGATAAGATCTGTTCACTGTGACATTCCAGGTATCGGATGTGGGTGGACTCCTGCTCCGAAGTCTTTGGAGGGTTGGACATTTGTGCTGTGGAGGCTCTGCACGGCAAAGACGGCAAGGACTACATCATAGAGGTACAGGACCGGAGCCTGCGGTGTCCGTGAGGACGAGGAGCGGTTACTGCGGTTCATCACATTGAGTCACCATCATTTCTAATCTGCCTGGGCTAGGTGGACGACTGCTCCATGCCTCTGATCGGGGACCAGCAGGACGAGGACCGGGCTCAGATCGCTGAGCTGGTCGTGTCCAGGATGAACCAGACTGTGCCGCGCACCGCCTCCCCCTCACCGGTCCGCGGCGCAGCTGGGCAGCCCACACAGGTGCTCACACACCCCGGGATGGTTCACACTCCACTGACTCATACGATCACACACCCACAATAGTCTGGCTGCATCAAGATCCCGCCGTCTTCCAATGGTGATGATGATGCACTGTGGAATGGAAATAGAATGGCCTCAATTCATGCTAATTTGCATTTTAATATTAGAGCAATGCTAGTTTTTCTTACATGAGCTGTTGAGGCAAATCCTGCCCTGAATAGTAAAAAACATTTTCCATCAAATCTAACAAATCACCAAACAAACAAAAAAAAGAAACATGGATTATATATCATGGCAATATAATCTCAAAGCATATTCTTTGTGGTTTTAATGGCGCGGTGTTGTATTGTGTTATGCAGAAGACGGTATCCCCACAGGCTGTCTCCCAGCCCAGGGTACCACAGGCCCAGCAGCGGCCCCCTACCCAGGGTAAGACCACTGCTGTGTCCACTCACTAGCAGCACAACACTGCACGACACTTGGGGCTCAGCCAGTTTATTCTTCGAGGCGAAAACTCTAAAACTGTTCACCCTCGACCCCCTTATCACTGGACGATATTGTCTGTGCTTTTGTCTGTATCGTTAATCCAACATAATATTATATTATGTACATGTGGGTTAATAACTATATATCCCGTAATACAATGTTCTATGGTATATCTGAAATGTGAAAAGGGTCACTTTGGAAAAAAGAAAGTGTTTCTCACTGTCTACACATCACATTGGTCTGATTTATTAGTGTTAGTCTTGTTACCGTGACGCTGTGAGATGCTGTAGGCTGGTGTGAGGAGGACTCTGTGGGTGTTCTGCTCTAGGTGGGCCCCTACAGGGTCCTTCTCAGCAGCGGCCCCAGCCTCAGGGCCAACCTCCTGCTTCTCAACCAGGGGCCAGCCCCACCACCGCCGGGGACCCCAGCGGCCAGCCGCAGCTGTCCAAACCCAACCAGGCGTCCGCAGCCCAGCAGCGGCCAGCTCCCGGGGCCGGGCAAGGCCAGAGACCCCCCTCTGGCCAGGGCTCCCCCCAGCGGAGCCCCGGTCAAGTGCAGAGGCAGCAGTCCGCCTCACAGCAGCAGAAGCCGGGCCCCGGAGGCCCCCGGCCAGAAGCCCCCGGGGGGCCAGCAGAGGCCCCCGCAGCAGAGGCCCAGCCAGCCTCCGAGGCAGCACTCCCAGGGAGGCGGCTCTCAGCCGCCGAGGCCGCCCGGCCAGCCGAGCCGCCCCGGAGTAGTGCCCACCACCCAGCAGCCCCGACCCGCTGGCCAGGGAGGGCCGGGCGGGAGACCCCCACTGCAACAGAAGCCACAGCCCCCGCAGAAGCCCAGTCTGGACAATGCGTCCATGGGTGGCTCGCCAACACTAAAGTAAGTATCTGAAGTAAATGTTACTCTGCGGCTTAGATGCGTGTAGGAAGCTCTCCCTGAATGCTAATGAGGGCATCGCTCATCCTCTGCCTGCTGCAAGACCCCTCCTTGCTATGGGATACGTCCAGATCCCTTCTTCCCCTGCGCATGCAGCATACCTGTTTTTGCAGCTCACTTCTATCGCTTTCATAAAACAACATTCATTTCAAGAGACAGCGTCGCTTTTTATAGCAGATGCATAATGCACATGGGTTTTTCCCTGATCTACTTCATTCATTGACACGAGTGGGAATTTCAGATTCAAAGTACACATTTTTTTTAAATACTACAAGAGACGGCCCCTTATTCTTGTTTTGGAAACAAAGTGGGTAAAGGTGTGTGTAGATGAATGCAGGTATGTCCACTGTTCATGAAATTCCTGTGACGACAAGGAAATAACAGTAGACAAAAGACAATAGTATTCTTACTTAAATCACTAAGATTAATCAAATCCTGAATTAGATCAGATTAAAACAGCAAAAAAGCTTTAGTAAACCATGCAGGGTCACTACTGTTCTTAATTATTTTTGTTTTGATGGTTTTGTAAAATGTGCATAATTAATTTAGAAAAAATATTACACTTAGATAGAAATACTCGTCCTTTTTAACATGTCGCCAAATCTGTTAATTGAATCATCAAACTGTTTACTGCTATCAAAACAATTATGTGATTAATTTGCTGAAATCAGCAAACACAGAGTTTCAGTGATTTTAAGCCACTGCAATTCTTTCCCAGTCCATGACCACCAAAATGTTTCTCTCGAATCGCTGAAGGTGGTCTCACACTAAGGGTATTTATTTGGCACGCTTGGCTCGAGTGGGGCACCATGCTAGGTTGCTACGGTAGTCGGCCTTTGTAAAGACACGAGTATGTACAAATAATCCTGACAAATCTCTGTCCGTGTGTGACGACTAAGTATGTGAACTACAAAGTATTCTGATTGTGGTTTAAGGTTTCAGGTTTATTTTGGTCTTGATTTTTTCTCTAGTCTCAACAGTAACATATTCTGATGCTCAATAGCTGGGAAACTATACAAACAAACTAACAAAATAAGCAAATACTAAAACAAATAAATAGATAGTTTTGACATTGAAACATGTTAAATACAAAAAAATACAAAAATACAAAATACATTATTATAACAGCAATATAAATAAGGAATATCAGAATATAATTCATAAAAATATAATGAATGCATAGAATACATGTCAAGTTTGCCATGTGTTGTAATCAAATACACACTAATCATTATACTCATTGTACTGGATCCTGCTCTCTTGATCTTTGGGCCCTGTCATGAAAACACACATGAGTCATCATTACATTGTTCATATGGCAAGTCTCCTTTCCCGCATATGATGATAAGTTCATCATAAAACGATCACATGACAGGAACTCTTGCGTCACCGTAGCGACTCACCTTTCCCACGACTTCCTCTCCGACTCCCACATGTTGACCACCATCTCCATGGGTTTGCTGCATGACGTTAATAGCCTCTTCCTCTGCTCCACCGCCGTTTCTCTCTCTCCTCCTCCTCCTCCTCCTCCTCCTCCTCCTCTTATAGCAAGTCCCAGTCTCTTACCAATGCCTTCAACATTCCAGAAACTCCGGCGACGCGGGCCAGCCTTAGCCAGGACGAGGTGAAGGCTGAGACCATACGCAATCTCCGCAAATCTTTTGCTAGTCTCTTCTCGGACTGATCGCAAGCATAATGTGCCCTCTCCCAGTGCTACTGGCAATAAGATGGACTTGCAGGGCAAAGGAAACACTATTCCTTCCCTATACCACCCCCTCCCCCCCACCCCACCCCACCCCCAAAACAACAACAAACAAACAAGGACCAACAAGATGTCACCTAATCATCATTCTCTCACACTAAAACACCCACTGCCGGAAAAGGTTCAACAGTAAAAAACGATGACAGGATAGCTAATCGATGTAGACACAGTTTGAAACATTCCTTGACCCACCAAAGGCGCAGATGCTTCGGTGATTCACTGACTCACGTACTCACACTCACACACACACACACACACACACACACACATTTGCTGTGTATTCCTGCTTGCACATGTAGAAGATCTCCTTCCATTATGCGGACGCACACACGCACATACACACTCTTACTCACTTTCACACCCACATTCACACAGTCTGACTGACATGCGCACAAACACACACACACACACACACACACACACACAAACAAGCACTTTCTTTGTCTCATATTCACACTCATGCACACACACGCAAACACACCTATATGTACAGACACACCTTACAATCCCAAATCAAGTGTTTTTACTTGTTTGTCAGTGGCATGGCGTGAATAAACATTTTTTTTAATCGGTACACCCGTCGAGAAATTATGGGATGCCTAATCAAATCACCACAGCTGTACACATACTAGAATGTTTGGTGTTAGTGAACGCTGCACATCTGTTCTTTGAGCCGTTTTCTGATCATGTCGGTGTTTTAGCTGCATGTCAACGTGGAGGCAATAGTTGCAATCTCCAACCCCCCCCACCCCGGTAGTATTGGCTAATTTGTAACCGTGTTGTCAAATGTAGCTCAAGTAGTTAGCATAGTAGCCTTAGTCGGTGTTGTGGGAATGTCGTTGCTGCCATTTGGTTCTTTGTCTCGATTTGTCTCACAAAGCCCTCCACCTTAACAGCATGCCTTGTGTACTGTCAGTCAAATGGCGATATCTCAGGGTTGCCTACTTTGATGGTGACACTCATGCTAGGGTGAGGGTGAGGGTGTGGGTGAGGGTGAGGGTGTAGGGTGAGGGTGAGGGTCTTTCATTGTGATGTTGTGCGATTGGTGTTGATGTCCTTATGGTGCTGAAGGAAATGCATGGTATTCTGTTTTTTAGTTTTTGTTTCTCTATGGCTAGAATGTATTGAGTACTATTTGACATTTGTTTGCACTCATAATACAACAGAGTTATACTTGAATTCAATGACACTGACTGATGCATACGACAATGTGTTCTGGTTTGATTGATCGCCAGATGAAAAGGAAACTGGTGATCTGTGCACAGGCTTCCAGGCTGAATGGAACAAAGACAATATACTAGAATATGTACTGTTAGGAACCTACTGCCATGAAATAAATGGTCAGTTACATAGGATATAATGATGATATGGAGAAGAAATCCTAATATGTTCAATGATGTAATTTTCATCAGTTTTTCACAAATGCCACTGATGCATGTTAAATACACTTTCTGTCAGTGGGTATTTCTATTGGCACTTTTTTGAGATCTATTTCCAAACTAACATACTTAACCTTGTATCCGTACTACCCAAAAACCACATTTAGTAAATATCTAAGGCACAGCATGATATAGGTTCAAACAGGATAGGCCGGGAGTGTGCTCCCAGTCCACTGAGCCAAGGAGTTATGTATCTGAACATGAACGGCTGGGGGGGGGGGGACACCTCTGCAGTAGGGTATCGTACTTATGTGACTCCTTCCGTCATTTCTGTGACGTCTCCGCTTTTGATAAACCCTTCCGATTAATGTTCGCACAAAAAAACTTTCTTAAATAAGTGTCAGATTTGCTCTGCTGAGTGTCCTTTTGGGATAATTTCTGCTTTGTTTTCGTTGTCCCCTGAAAAACTGTCTTCCATTAAGAGGAGCCCCCCCCCCCCCCCAACCCACCCACCTTCCCTGTGTGGATACAAATAAGGCAATATCAGTCACAAAAGGACGCAATACCCTCAACATTATGTGCGGTGCTCTACCTGCCGTTGCAGACCCCCCTACCGCAGGCCTTGTGTGTTATCAATGCATTCATGTAGCCACAGTGACCCCTTGTGACCGCTGGTGTGTACAACGTGTGAACGTGGTCCAAAGTGGCCCCTCTTTAAACCCCTGCTGCTGCTGAGCTTATCAATGTTATCCGTGTTCTCAAGGGTTGTTTGTGGACATTTTCATTGAGATGTGTGTGCAAATCCTTTATGCAGTAATGTAATTATTATTAAAAAAAATATTATTTATTTCTTTATTTTTTAAAATGTTTTCACAATTCAAGGCCAGCAACTACCTGGGCGTGACGTGTAGGTTTATGCATTAAATACATATATCCTATGTGGCGCCATCTCCTTTCATTTTGAAATGTGTATTTGTTTTTACCAGTGACTCCGGGGGTAAGTTACTGTTATAATTGTTATGGCACAGCTCACTGCCAAAGACAAGACCAGCCTTGAAGCCTTGTCCCTGGTACACCCAGTGGGTCATTTGTGACAAAGGCTTGTTGGAGTTGGAGGGCCTCTACGACGGTGTCACGGCATACACAATCCATCACTCCCTGAGACCATCAGGTCTAGCTGTCATGGCAAAATGGTCGCCATCTGTGTTTTTTTAATTTTTTATGTTTCAATTGTTTATAGTGGATCTATTTTAACTGTGAATGTATAATTTTATTCGCTGGAGTGATTTTAACCATTTTTTAAATGCATATTATAATAGTTTGAAATATCTTGTCTGTTGAACTATCAGTTTCAGTTTCATTGATTGTCAGTGAATGCCTGCCAGATGTGTAAAAAAAATATATGGAAAAATGCAAATGAATATAAGAAGATGCAAAATTGTAAATCATGGTGGAGTATTGAAATACAGTATGTGTATGGAAAAGAAATTTAAAATCTATTAAATGTTATATGCAATGTAGCTCTATGATGTGAAATATATCAAAACAGGCACATATTCAATAAAGTCTACGACCAACAAGGACTATGCTTTATACTTTAAATTATTTGGAGATGTGTTTTTATACTTTTCATCTTTGTTCTATGAATGATGGTAAATTAATTCATCCAGAGGCATGACAATGGCAGTGGTAAACAGAATTGTATAAAATCACATAGACAATAGATCATATTTAAAAAACGTAGCTTTCTAAATAATATATATCTAAAATGTTTGCATAATGAGCACATGACCACAAGATGGTGTGCATATTTAATATAAAGTGCTCTTATAAGATCTCAAACACATTGTTATATAGTAGGTCTATATATTACATAGTATTTGACATATGTTACATAATGTAGTAGCCCTATATATTGCATAATTTGTAACATAGTGCTCTTAAGGTCTCAACCCAAACACGTTGTATACAGTAGGCTTATATATTTCATATTATTCAACCACTACTCATCTGAGGTCTCAAACACATTTTTGTGACTGCGTAACATTTGTATATAGCGGACCTATATATTACATATTTTTTAGTATACAGTGCCTGCATAATTCTGTATTTAGAAATACCTGACCTACTCAACTAATTAGAAAACAACTCAAATATACTGTAAATTATACAAAATATCAATATAACGAATATAGATTTTGATTTGGTTTGAAGGATCTTCCTGCCCGCTTGCAGTTGAAAATGTCAAGGCTGTATGAGGTTACAAGCCATCAAGTTCGTCTGGATGCACAGAACCATGAGTGTGCATAATCCTCCCCGGGCCTTAACAAAACTAAGACAAACAACCACACAAAGAGTTGTATCTTGGATTGTATCACCTTTTAGCAGAATAATACTTGGATTCATGGTTTGAGACGCAGTGAACCTTCTGCCACACTGAGTGCAGACAGCTGCAGCTGACAGAGGACAAAGGGGCTATGTCGTACCAGGCGAGAACTGCATCCATCATTGAACCAAATACATGTCAATGAGGATATCTCTATTGTACTTTCTATCTCCGTATCTCTATTGTACTTTCTATCAAAATCACCATGACTCTCCAGTGCCCTTTTTTGAGACATGTGAGACATGCGTTGTGCGAACCGGTGGTGGAAGTGCTGGAAAAGAGAATGTTTCGATTTTAATTACAGAATGGATCCATTTCAATTAACCCTCACAGCCAAATCCAATTAGTGGGCAGGATATCATATAGTTTACACCCTACTAACTCATGTCAGCAAGGGCCAGCTACCTCCCAGCCTTATCCCCTGCTGCACGTTATAAACCTCGCCATGGCAGGACTTCACCCAGTGCAGCAAGACATGATCACACAATATACTGTCCACATACCCTCCCAGATAAACCTCCATGGTAAATCTGCATTATTCACACATTTCATTTCGCATTTTGAAACTTTAGTCAAGATAGTATCTTTCAGTAAAGTTGTAGTGATGGAAAAGTGAGTGCGAATAACTGTGACGACTACAGAAATATAAGCCCATAGCGTGGTACAGTTTACCAACACAAACCCACGATACTTTCATATTCATGACTTAGCAGGCAAGGAATCAGCCATGTGAGGTCATCACCATCAAGATCAGGTTATTTTTATGGACAGAGGGAAACTATAAGAGGGCGGAGCCTAGCTGCCCTCTTGGCAGAGTCGAGATATTTCTAGATCTGACCCATTTTTTTTTTTAAATCCCTGAGAAGCTGGAGGCACAGGTGCAGCTGGATGGATGTTACTAGCGTAACAGAATGTGCTATTATATGGATTATGATGCTGTCAAATCAAAGCACAGTGCACAATGGGCCACTACATATTATGTGTAGGCTACAGTTTAATTGGCTGACACACACTTTTGCATACTAGATAATTGCATACACACAACTAACATCATAAAAACCAAAGTATCAATCATTGCCATTCATGTATTCATCAATGCAAAATGTTTGAGTGTGTATACGTCAGTGAGGGGGAGAGATATATAAAAAGAGATAGAGAGGGAGGGTGTGTGTGTGTGTGTGTGTGTGTGTGGGTGGGGGGGGGGGGGCGTGGGGTGATGCACGACTCAGCAATTGTGCTATTCAGCAATTACATAATTGTCTTTGAATAGGAAACAGTGGAGTGGTTGTTATCAGCTATTATGGGAACTACCGCCTTCACACCATGGGGCTAGCGCGGTCAGTACAGCGGTACGCTGTCCGCCTCGGAAGCAGGGGCGTTTGATTCCACGCTTCCACAAAAGGCACAAGCTGTGGTTTAAAAATAAGGCCACTTTAACTGAACACATTCAATACCACGTCTTCACACTCAGTATGCACTTAGTAAGATACGAGTAACGGTCCGTTGGCTCATTTCATGTGCGTCATGCGTCAAGTAGCAGTGGCCTCACGTTGACGTACACGGCCCGTGTACGTGTGTTTACAAGCAAGGCATTAGTCTAATGAATGATTCCTTAGCCCCAACCGGCTGGAGACAGAGGAGGAGGAGGAGGAGGAGGAGGAGGAGAGACTAGAGCGGAGACGAGATTTAATGAAAGCCCAACATGGGAGCCTCCACGTGACCCAGGGGACCAGGCCCAAGGAAGAGCTTGTGTTTCCGTGGAGTTGAGCAGTTGTGAATAATATCTCCACTATTCCTACATTGACCTACATGCACTGGGAGGAAGCTCCCATAACCCGTCCACGCAAGACACAGACAGTTATTTATTGCAGTGATAATCTTAGTGTTTTTTATGTCTCTCATAATCTGACTGCGTTGTGTTGTTATGTTGTGCCTTGTGCCTCACACACCAGTCGTCACAATGTTTTTTTGCGTAATGATTTTCGTGGGCCGTGTAATGAAGCCATAGATCCAAGCGGACCATGAGATCTAACAGGGAAACAGCGAGGATGGATGCTCTCCACCCCTGGGCCTCTGCCCCGGCCCTGTGGACCACAGCGTAATCCTCACCTTCCCACGTCGTTGTGGTGACGTAGATCTCTTTTTATGGTCTCCATGGTGGGCTCCCATCAGCACTTTTCATCTTTCCCTGTGAAATCAAGTCGCCGTATTTTGCTCCTACTCCGTGTGGGTTGCCATGGATACAGTTCCCGAATGGTTTGGCTGGTTCCTGCATGGATTTGTTTTGTGTGTGTGTGTGTGTGTGTGTGTGTGTTGTGTGTGTGTGGCTGAGTGGATTGGAATGCTTTGCCTGTGTGTTTTTTTCCACATCTTGATCAAATAGGTGATCAAGTGATGGTGATTCAGCTCTGTCAATATTAGCACTGACTTTCCATTAAGGAGTGATTAGATAACAGATGAAGAGCTCATCTGAACCCAGCATTACAAAGCCTGTACCTGAAACAAGTGGCTGACATCCACTCCAACTGCCCAACCTGACACTGATATTGATCCGACTAGGTGTTCCCTTGATTACACAATAATCTGAATAAAATGCACAATAAAAGTCTAAATCATTTTTTGTCCTCCTTTGAAAATGACAGTGGTAAATAAGGTGGGTACCTATATTATGAGTTGGATTGTCATCAGATTGTATACTAAAAACATACTGCAAAAGACACCGTATTGCCCTGTGCTGTGAAGGACTAAGCCAGAGTCAGTCTTATTGATTCGCCCGTTGAGGCCCCAGACCTTTTCTCTGTGTATAATCCGGTCTGAACCGCCGTGAATCTGCGCCAGGAACACAAATCCACTGCCAAACGGTGGATTCTTCGACGGCATCCAAAATGTGCTGGAAATGCCATCCAAGCACCTCCTGCCAGTGGCATCCAGACCCAACATGTGATGATGCCTTGCAGCCTGCATGCAGCCTGCATGCAGCCTGCATGCAGCCTGCATGCACCCTGCGGCTATAGTGCCACAGCTGGAGATGCTGTGTGCTCAGAGCTTTTAATGCACTTTATTTGAATTTGTGGTTGACTGTGTAATCAGGGTTAGAAGTGGGCTAGGACTGGATGGATCTCCCGTGGTGCCCTCAGACTCATCACTCGCTGGTAAATCTTTCTGGATGTGAACTTGTGAATATTTTATACATGGGGGAGGGGTTACGCAGTTCAAGACTTTGAAGAAGCCAATGCATGTTCAACTGTAGGCATACGTTAGTTACAGTTGAGTGTGTGTGGTTGGTGGCTGGTTTAAGCAGCCTCACCTGGCCCTTATAGAGTCTGGGTCTGGGTGAGGCTGCACACCTGTGGTGCATTGGCTAATCACATCCATATGTGTCCTGATATTGGAGGGGCCCTGAATAGCCACTTTTAGTGGCATCGTGCAGGATAATTGCTACACAGTGTTTTATATAATCTGGATAAATGAAAAATGTATCACAATGAGGGCCGGAATGATTCTCTGGGGATTTCTTCCCAGGATACCCACGTTTCCTTTTACCTGTCCCCTTAATGGGCTCTCTGTGTTTCCTTTCGCTGCACTTGCATTCTGTTACAGACAAAGACGAAATGTGCTTCATATTAGCTATCTTTGGCTCTGGTGGAAGGTCTAGCCCTGCCTGCAGCTCCTTAACAGAGGAGATGAAACAGATGCTGCTGGCTATGTGCATCTCAAAGGTCACCGATGTGTACAATTCCTTAACTACAACAGTCCCCTGCCCCCTTATAATAATTTAATCTGGCAGTACAGAAGAGAAATAAAAATAGATAAATGAATACAAGCAACCTGTTCCATCCATCCATCCATCCATTTTCTTCCGCTTATCCGGGGCCGGGTCACGGTAGCAACAGGCTAAGCAGGGCCTCCCAAACTTCCTTCTCCCAGCAACTCTAGCTCTAGCTAGAGTTGCTAACTCTAGCCTGGGGGATCCTGAGTCGTTCCCAGGCCAGATGAGAGATATAATCCCTCTAAGGGGAGGCACCCGGGGGGCATCCTTATCAGATGCCCCAACCACCTCAGCGGACTCCTTTGTGTAGAGCACCGGCTCTACTCCAAGCTCCCTCCGGATATCTGAGCTCCTCACCCTATCTCTAAGGCTGAGCCGCTTGTATCCGCAATCTCATTCTTTCGGTCACTACCCAAAGCTTGTGACCGTAGGTGAGGATTGGAATGTAGATGGACCGGTAAATCGAGAGCTTCGCCTTCCGGCTCAGCTCCCTCTTCACCACACAGACCGGTACAGCGCCCACCAATCTGTCTGTCCATCTCCCGCTCCATTTTATCCTCACTCATGAACTCCTTCGCTTGGGGCAGCAACTCACTCCCAACCCACCGTTTTCCGGCAGAGAACCATGGCCTCAGACTTGGAGGTGCTGGCTCTCATCCCGACCACACCACAATCGGCTGCAAACCGACCCAGTGAGTGCTGGAGGTCACAGTCTGATGTAGCCAACAGAACCACATCATCTGCAAAGAGCAGGGATGCAATTCTGAGGTCCACAAACCGGACACTCTCCTCACCTCAGCTGCGCCTTGAGATTCTGTCCATGAAGATCACAAACAGAAACGGTGACAAGGGACAACCTTGGCAGAGTCCAACACCCAATGAGAACGTGCTTGACTTTGTGCCAAGAATACGGACACAGCTCGCACTTTGGTTGTACAAAAAAAAAGGGGACCGGAGGGTGTGCTCCCATTATCAGGGAATCACACTGCTCAGCCTCCCCGGGAAAGTTTATTCCAGGGTGCTGGAAAGGAGGCTCCGGCCGATTGTCGAACTTCAGCTTCAGGAGAAACTGTGGATTCTGTCCTGCCCTTGGAACAGTGGACGAGCTCTTTACCCTTGCAGGGTTGTTGGGGGGTCATGGGAGTTTGCCCATCCAGTCTACATGTGCTTTATGGACTTGGAGAAGGCTTATGCCCATGTCCCCTGGGGAATCCTATGGGGGGTACTGCGGGACTATGGGGGCAACTGTTAAGAGCCATTCCATCCGAAGTGAAAGCAACCCCATATGAAATTGTCTGTGATGGCCGCCCCTCTTACCTGTGTCTGTTTTTTCAGTCCCATCAGGCCTAATGCGGCGCTTTGCAGTTTAATTCCCACCGATGGTCGTGTAATACGTCTGATTGATCCTGGTCACGGTGGAGGGGGAGGAGCATGGATCTTCCACCACAGGCCTCTGTCTAGAGGTGCCTGAGACACCTGCTAGCCAGCCAGCTAACCGATAGAAAGCCAAGCCTGCAGACCCAACGGCTGTCGGCACCTGATGCCAATGCGTGCATGCTGCTGATGGCGGGTTGAGTCACACACACACACACACACGCACACACACACACACACACACACACGCACACACAATGTGAGACCCCACTGAGCCTCTGAATCACTACTGACACACGTCTCATGTCACCGATGGAGTCCTGAATACTCTTGGCATGGAGCGAGTGATATAATAAATGTATGTATGTATGTGGTGCTGGCACTGTCAAAAAGAGGCGCCATCCATAGTGATATACCCCCTGGCTGTTAAAATCATCTGCCGTCGTTTCAATTGTGGACGATAAGCTGTCCTGCTGAAAGCATGGTTCCCATCTCTGTTGTGATCTCCAGCCACGGAGCGACTGCTTGAGTAAGCAGTTCTCCCCCTCTGCAGTCACATTGTGGAGGACATGTCTTGTTCAGCCCGACCGGCCGGCCTTATTACCCGGCACAGCAGGCACACGCTGTGCCGGGGTAGTGGGATTGAAACCGGTGTGTTGTCATGTGTAGTGAGCTGTCTCTAATGGATGGCACACACACACACACACACACATACACATGCACTCATGCACACAGTGTGTTTGTGTGTGCGTGTGTGTGTGTCTGTGTGTGCATGCACACGTGTGTGTGTGTGTGTGTGTGTGTGTGTGTGTGTGCATGCACGCATATATGTGCACACGCGCATGTGTGTGTGTGTGTGTGTGTGTGAGGTGCTATGAAAGGGCCGTATTACTGTCATTATTACATCAAGACTGGTTGCGTTTGTTAAATGTTTAAATCAATACATTGTTAATTGTGCTTGGGATTGTGTTTGATTGGTTTGGGATTTTAGGATAACAATGATACATTCCTTAGTCAATAACAATTACAAAAAGACAAATACATTTAGGCCTGCATGTAAAAAAAACATGATTTACTGCAACAATGAGACGACCAAGCTGTGTGCGAAACTTGCAGGCAGGCAAAGAATAGGCTACAAGTGAACCCTTGTTTAGGAGACCGCATTGCTGCTCCGTCGCCTGCCACCCAGCCACCCACTACTCCCCCCCACCCCCCACCTCTCCCCCGCCCCCCGCCGCGCCCCCCCTCCCCATCAAAAACACGCGCACGCGCAAGCACCACGCCTACAGAGACGTGGACGCGCATGTGCATGTATTTTATTACCATCACATCACACGCCCACAAGCGCAGGCTGAGACACACCTCCTCTCTGAAGCCCAGCAGATGACACAGCCAGCAGGAGACAGACAGGCAGGGGGAGGGAGTCAGGGATCTGGAAGAGGAGGAGGAGGAGGAGGAGGAGGAGAAGAAGGAGAACCCGCAACCCGCTCAGTAGGATGGAGGCTCCTCAACGCGGATAGTTGCAGGTGCGGACGGCGGACACCCGGGCTACAACCTCTCTCTCACACACACACACGCACATACACACACACACACACACACACACACACACACACACCTCCGGCACGCATCCCAGATCTCTATAGAAAGCCATCGGACCACCAAGGATCTTATGAAACGGTAGGGCCGTTTTTGTTGTTGCCGCTATAACGTAATGTCGTCTTATCTCGTCACACATAGAAAAGTTGAGTGTTTTTCATTCGCGTTGCGGCATTTCATTTCACGTCCACGATGTGTCAGGGGGGCTGTCTCTCTGTGTTAATGATGTCATCGGGGCTCAAAGACATGGGGTCAACCACGGGGGGAGATGGAGGGGACCGATCGTAACAACAACAGCAACAACAACAACATAAAAAGGGGGGCTGCTGGAGTGCACAAGATTTTGCAAGACACAAAAAAATGAAAATGAACAGCGTCACCTCTTCCTCTCTCGTCGTGGTGGCGAGGGTCTGTGCCTGTATGAGGACACAAAATAGGACCCAGGGTTGTGTAATGTGGCTGCGTTGTGTTGTTATTCGTGTGTGCAATTAAACATGGCTGTGTGCATGGCCTCTGGTCGCAGGCTACAATAGATTACCATCCTTGTATGTATTTGGACGGGTCTGGTTGTTATAGGCAAACACTGTGCTGCAGATACTCTGGATGCTTCCTCGCTTTCTGCTCGTAACTAGGCGACAGTTTTATGGCATTTGGGCTCTGAGGGGAGGAGGGAGGGGGGGCGCGGGAGGGGGGGCTCCCTCCAACTTCACTAAGACGGAGGTTTGAGTTGCAAGTACCCTGCAGTAGACCTACTTTACAACATTCCTTAAATAGATTTTTCGCAGCACCATCATCATCATGATGATGTAGCGTAATTGCAACATGCATGAACCGTGCAGGTTTCACTGAGGCCACAGGGCCTCTATCATATGGAAGGAACATGTGTGGGATGATTGGCCTACACATAACAACCAGAGTGTAAAAGAATAAATATATGTCGAAAAGAACCCTGAACAACAAAATCTTTAATAAATACAGAAAAAATACCACATATTACATTGTTAATCATTGCAAATTGGGGTATGAGGGTATGTTTGTGTGACTGTGTGTGTGACTGTGTGTGTGGTGTGGTGTGTGTGTGTGTGTGTGTGTGTGTGTGTGTGTGTGTGTGTGTGTGTGTGTGTGTGTGTGTGTGTGTGTGTGTGTGTGTGCGTGCGTGTGTGTGTGGATGCATGTCAGGAACATGGTTGGTCAGTTCTCCCTCATACAGATGAACAGATGGTAACTCAGTGTTAGTTCCTGAGTGAGTGCCAAGAAGGTTGTGTGTGTGTGTGTGTGTGTGTGTGTGTGTCCTGTTGGTGGTGGATGCGTTCAAGTGTGTGTTTGTGCATGTTTGTCTGTTTGATGGTTGTGTGCGGGGGTGTGATGGTGGTAGCATGCATGCTCAAATGTGTGTGTGTGTGTGTGTGTGTGTGTGTGTGTGTGTGTGTGTGTGTGTGTGTGTGTGTGTGTGTGTGTGTGTGTGTGTGTGTGTGTGTAGTTGGCCAATTGATGATGATGATGATGAAAGAGTGTGTGTAATTGTGTGTGTGTATATGTGTAGGTGTGAGGATTCTATTATATTACAAATAAATCAATGACAAGAAGTTTGACATCTTTGGAATTAGTGGTTGGTAAATGTTTTGTTAAAACCCAAGTAGTACAAATGCTGTATATTCTAACAACTCCTTTTCACTATTAATGGTTTAAAAGACACCACAGATGCTGCAACTTTCACTGTTAAAGATAGAATTTGTTGGTGGGTTAGTAAATCATTTACTAAATCTGTTGTATTTTGTCTCAATATTAGTATTAATATTAGTATTAACTCAATATTTAGATGATATTTAGATGGTATTTAGATGAGACTATTATATTGTTTTCTTCATGAGCCTTCAATGTACATATTTTATGACAGTGTGTCAAGATGGCTCCAGATCACTTAACATAATTGCTTTGCTGTATTGTTGGTTATATCACTGCTAACCAATATCTTTCTTTTCACAGGCTGTGTTGATCTGGAATCACACTGCATGAGGCCAAGGGGAGGTTCTTAAGGATGACACGGACACACCCACCTGATATACTGGTATCCACTCTATATCAGGACATCATACCCTCAAATCCCATCACTGGGCGCTCTATTTCTCTCCATTCCCCCCAACAATGTGACCTACAAATGATTGACAAACCAGAAATCATCAACAAAAGGCACTGCCGAAGCTTTGACTTCATTGAGTCACTGGATGACCCAAAGCCCGTCTCCTCCCCCATGGAGTACCCGTACAAGACGACAGGGCATCAGACATTGGGCAAGGATGTCATGTGGAACGGCCTCGACCAACCGGGGCAGCTTCACTTCTCCAACCCTGACCTGTTCAACGCCCGACAAATCCAGCAGCACACCAGTCAAGATGCCACCAGCCACCTCACCTGGTCCGGTTCGAAGAAGAAGACCCGGTCTAAAAGTGTCCCTCGACTGAAGAGCACACTCACGCCAGTGCCCATCTCTGTGTCCCCCCCGGGAGCCAGGAAGAGGAGGGACATTCCCCGCGCGGTTTCGGACCCTGTGAGGACAGTGGATTCTCATCGCGAGTCCTACTCCTCCAACAGGGCCTACTTGAATGACGTTCACCCAATTAAACTGCAGCCTCACTCTCCCCTCTACGTCTCGGACTGTTTTGAGGAGCAGAAACCAGATAAACCAGCCATAACTCCCCACGTCAGGTGCCGTGTGGACATTAAGCCGGACGCGGCTGTACTACAGCATGCAGCCTGGCAAGTTCCCAGCGCGAGGGCAGAGCAGCCCTATCAGAGGTATTCCCATTCCAGCAGTAGCAGAGGCTTGTATGTACCCCGCCAATATGCCTCCTCGCCGACGCCCACTCCCAGCGAGTGTTACAGTGGAGATTTCAGACCAGGGTTCCACCCTTTCACCACCAGTGTGTCCCCCATCTCGTATCAGCATTTAGACACGCACAGAATGCAATCCCCGACATTACCATACCTAAGTAGAGAACAACG
Source organism: Coryphaenoides rupestris (assembly GCA_002895965.2). NCBI lineage: Eukaryota > Metazoa > Chordata > Actinopteri > Gadiformes > Macrouridae > Coryphaenoides > Coryphaenoides rupestris. Next base: position 843,903 of record PIJE02000049.1, read on the forward strand.
GGCATACTCCAACCCTAACATACCCACTAAGTTTTTCTATACAGAGGACCCGTCAGATACCCGGTTCATCCATATGTTAGACCTTACTTTCAGGATGATCAAGCAAGTCTTACCAGCCACGGCAGCACTATGACCAGTCAGTACGATCCAAGGACTCGCCTGGTGCACACACTTCCAGTCAGGCCCTATTACACAGAACATCCTACTCTCCGGGAGCCAATGCAGACTGTCTATGGCAGACCCTACTCCACCAGCGAGGCGGGATCCTACTTTTCTCAAACACCACTATCTAGACATTACCACGACGATGACCACCGAGGCCATCCGTATAACTTGAATAGCTCCAGAGTGATTTATTCAAAGCCGTTCAACCCTCCCCCTGAACAGTATGCCCCAACAAGGCCATACTACACAGAGGGCCGACGGCAACCACGTATCCCCAGTCTTATTCAGATGATTTGTACCGCTCCAGTATATCTTCTTACTCTAACCAGTCCTTCCTGCATACACCGCCAAGAGTAAGGCAAGAACCCTGGTTTGCCAACGGCTGCATGGAGCCAACTAGGTTTGGTGTCGAGGTTAAAAATCACTCCAAGTCTTGGGACAACATTCTTAATCCACAGCATGAAAGAAGCCGGGAACAATCGGTGCCCCGTGGACGCAGCTATGAAAACTTGTTTTACCAGGGAAGACATCTGCCACCCTCCAATATAACTGCTCAGCCAGTGATCCTTAACCTGTCAAGTTCACCTAAGCGCTATGCTGCCCTGTCCCTCTCAGAAAACTCCTTGGATAAAGGTTTCAGCAATCCTTGGAAGAACACAAAGAGTGGGCTCTGGTTTGTAACTCCAGAGATCACTATTACAGACAATGACATACGGGGTGGCAACAGAAAGCTGCGGGACATTCACTCAGTTAGCTGGGAATCAGACAACGAGAAGGCACAGGCTCCATCTAGAAGAGCAAGCCCATTACAAGAGCCTTCTAGCACAGCAGATATAACCAAAGACTTTAAACCCCAAAATTTCTCCCTTCAACAGAGTCTTGAACAATTGGACGAGCTGTTAGCTGACCTAGTTGTGGACTACAAACCCCCGACCAACAGTAAGTCAAGCGAAGGACTTCTGGACCAGCTTAAACAATTGATCAATGAAGATGATGAAAAATACAAAGAATCTTCCGGTCTTGAGAACCTAGGATTCCTTAACACACAGCTCCCATCCAGTAAATCAAGCCCAGACACGGTGAAAGACCCCGACAGTGGTTGTGATGGCTTACAGAGGAGCGGAGACGGATGTTCTCCCGACCAGAGCACAGACGACGACAAACGACACAATGGGTTTGCGGCAACAGAAACTGCAAGCGGATCGAGACTCTGTTCAACGCCTGCCTGTACTTCAAATCATGCCACAGCTGCTACACGTTTTACTGCTCCCGGAACTGCCGCAGGGACGATTGGGAAACTCATAAAGGGAACTGTTTGTACGGCCGCATCAGCAGCGTGTGCCGACACACGCTGAAGTTTCTGCAGAGAGAGCGCTGAGATCCATAAGGCCTTTTCTCGCCTCGCCAAGGCGGGCTACCTGTCACGTGGCAGAGGTGTCCTGTTCCTGGGTTTCGCTAATCCAGGGACAGCCGACAACTTCCTCCAGGTGGGGCTAGAGTGTCTTCTCATGTCCCCAACATATCTGTCCCTCAGAGAGCTGGACGGCTTCAAGGACAACCTCGGAGAGTACTGCAAGGAACTGCAGCATGCGGGCAATGAATATGACCCCAATGAGTGTTTCCTTCTGAACGTTTCGATTGCTGTGGGTGAACTGGCACCCAAGGGGCCGTCTCCCAGGGTTCAAGTGCCAACGGTTCGAAAATATGCAAAGGTGTCCTTGGCTTCCTCCAGTCCGGACAAAAAGCTTTTCAAAAAGGACAGCGACATGGAGACCCTCATTCTCACCCCTCCCCCAGGCACACCTGACATTGACCAGGATGGGGAGGAGGGGAGAAAGGCAAGGGAGGTGTGCTTTGTCAACATCCAGCGTGAGCTCAGGACCAGAGGTGTGTTTCTCCGCCACGAGTATCCTAAGATCTACACACAGCTCTGTGACTTTGTGGAAAGCAACAAAAGGTTCACACCCACCACGATTTACCCCATCGATAAGAGAACAGGCAAACAGTTCATGTGTATGATCATGGCGGCATCTGAGCCCAGAACTCTGGACTGGCTAGGAAGCCCCCATCTTCTAGATGATATTATATAGCTTAACACTATACTTTATATGATGCTAAGTATGATAAAGATGTCAGATTCACTTTGTGTACATACTGTGGATATTTCCAATAGTTTTGATGGTCATAGGCCAGTTTCTCTCTTTGTCTCTCATGTCTGCCTCAAAACAACCAGACAACCACAAACTTGACACAACATGCTGCATTTGCTTTGTTTTGAACCTGTAGCACTGACAACGAGTTTTTAGCTTGCATGTTGACTGATATTTGAGATGTGATTATTAAGGTGTTGAAAGATCTAAACATGTATATTCTGTCTCTTGGGCACTATTGTATGAAGCACACATTATGTATAAGCTAATTGAGGCACGGCACATCTTTTGTTTTTTGCTCTATCAAATGGTATATCCAAAACGTATAATTGTACCTTGTTACAGTGGCTGTAATATTGCGACTGTTCAGTAATAGGCTATTTAGATATTATCTCCAATGCATAGTTGTGTAAGTTATTATTTATCTTAATGTTATTTGAGTTTGTGTTTAATAGGAAAAAAGGAATACAATCAAGTCCAGAAAGTTTTATTTCCTACACAATTTTGGTTGGATATTTTTCATCAACTGACCAGAATTGATGTCATTCTTGTTTATGTCGCTTAGTTTGAAAGTGGCCTTTAGTGAGAATAAAACAAACCATTTGACACAAAGCAATGTATTAGCTATCTGTTAAATCTTAACTGCTCTTGGCTTAGGGTTTATGATCAGCCATTGGAAATGGATTATTTAGCTCAAAGCATGTTATTTATATTCAGGTATTTTAATATCAGTACAGCTAATATTCAAATTTATTATGTTGATAATATATTTTCATTTGATCCTTGGAAATAAAGTATCTATATTATATATTGAAGTGGGTAACCTTGATACCTTATCATAATAACAAAGTTCGAAACCATATGCAATACAAATGAGAAAAAAACAAAAAAAGAGCAACCTAATCACATGCTATTTTATTAACGGTGTTGAGCTGCAACCACTTTGTTTGCACTAAAAATGAAAACCATAGAATATGAATGTTTCTAATGTACCTGCAGTTCCCTTAAGCAAGATGGATATTGTGCTTCTTTCCATGGTTAAGCTTGAATTTATGGTTGCTCTTTCTCTTCAATATTTATCTTTGTGCAAAACCTTCCCCTCTATTTTGTGATGTTTATAACCCATATATAAATATATATATAATAAAAATAAATGGAATTCAGCGTCAGTTTGTGTTTCTCTGTTCTCCACCAACAGTATGCTCTCAGTGTTTCAATACAAAACCATTATGATATTATTATAATTGCAATACAGCTATGCTATTAGATATTGTACATATTGTACATATGTAAGTTGCTTTTCACTGCCTGTGATTATAGTGAATGTCACAGCATGACCCTAAACTAAATAACTGCTTACATTTCCTTATCTGTCATTATAATAGGCCATGTGCTATGATAATGTTATATTACAATAATCATGTATTATATTGAGTGGGCCACATTAACATTTGTTCAACATAAGCTTTGCTGGAACTGAACATATAGTCTTATAGTCTTAACTTATCTGTCTGTTTTAGTACGACTTATATTTATCACAGTATAGACAACATCGTCTTCATGATTCGGCCAATTGTTTAATTATTATCTCATTATTATAAATGTTTCACCCTGTAAAAATAAATTTCCCCAAGAGACAAAATGCAGGCCAATCATAGACTGTAAAATATATAAATCTGATTATTTGCATGGAGTTTGGGTACAACCTAGTGGTGAAGTGGTGATAGGCACTGTGCCGACTGGTAAACTGGTCTAGTCAGCATCTAGGTGGACACTCACACTTGTGATGTTACATCACAGTGACAATTTTGAATAGTCTTGTAATGGCTAATCACACTCACACCTGGTGGTATAAAATGGTGCCTTTCACGTTTCTTTACATACCTATATGCTAGATGTACGATACATAGCCTTAGAGGGCTTTAAAGTGCATAAATATTAGAGATTAAAGCCATTTTCTTGTCCCAGTGTCAGCATATCTTGGACTAGTTCAGAGGAAAATAAACCTTTTCAAAATCAAGCTCATTTGAACAGAAGTGGCTCTCATGTGTTAATTAAAACAGATGGTAACCATGTCATGAGAATTTCTGGTCTATGATCTCGGTAAGATGACAAGATGACATGTTTGCAAATGGCTGGGGTAGTCACACATCTAACCCAATATTAATTGGATCCATTTTAGAACCTGGATTGAACTATAACAATGTATGGTGTCTTACCTAAAAAAACAGGGAATTACATTCAAATGTGTAAACATCTACATAAGATTAGCCTAAACAAGAGATGTTTTATGTCTTAGCTCATTAGTCTTCAGCAAAATAGTACTGTCCACTAGAAAAACCTTCTTCAGTACCATTCTACATTTGAAGTAGAAATAATATTAGATATATTATATTATATAATATATATATATATATAATATATTATATAATATTAGATAAAATAACAGATTTACAAATTTGTAGTAGTACATAAGCGTCTAAATAACTCAATAGTAAAATGACTAAACAACAAGTTTATACACATGTCTGGTTGGTTTTAGATAAAGCCTTTGCAGACCTATTAATGACCTCAAACCTATTTGGTCATGTCAGGCAGGTTAAGTTATCTGCCTGCTCACTGGCCACTCCCCTGGTTACAGGATCAGTCTACATGGGTCCTTCTCCACCGGCTGCTCCGAGTCATGGAGCATGAAAGCAGTCCCAGCAGCGCAATGTTCTCCACCGACTGCTCTGCTCTCTACAGAAGTCTTTGTGTCTTTGGGTTTATGGGGCTGTTTATCTCAGGCATCTCTGTCCTGGGAGACAGAAGTGACAGGAGAATAAAGCTCCTGGCCTTATATAAAGGGAATTATTAAACCATTCTGTCTCTTCTGCAGGGACATGACACAACCATGATCCAGCAAGTACATTGTAACAACAATAATAAAATGTCAAATGTGCATATGCTTAGATGCATACATAGTATACATATTCATTGTTAATCTAATATCTTGACCCTTGAAACTTTTGTTTATAACAGTGGAAGAATATAAGCTGAAATCATATATGGTCACTGAGTGTCACATAGGCCTGTATAAGGGAAGAACAGTTCAGTGCATTTCATGGTATCATTATTATCATTATAACACGGTACACAAATGCAGAGGTGTCTGTATTGTTAAATATACACGTATGTGTATGTGAATCATACACATTCACACATACATACATACATAAGATAAGATAGAACTTTATTGATCCTGAAGGAAATTCTTGCATAGAATAAAACAATAGAGAAATAAACAGTAGAATAATAATATAACAGATTGGCAAATACATACATACATACATACATAAGATAAGATAAGATAAGAAATGATTGTGCCAGGTTGCATAGAATAAAACAATAGAGAAATAAACAGTAGAATAATAATATAACAGATTGGCAAATACATACATACATACATACTGTACATACATACATAAGATAAGATAGAACTTTATTGATCCCGAAGGAAATTCTTGTGCCAGGTTGCATAGAATAAAACAAACAGTAGAATAATAACAAATAATATAGATTTACACATACATACATACATACATACACACATACATATATCAATGACTTGACAATATCTTGTCATTCAACATATGGATCTCTAATTGTCAAAGTGTAATCAATAAAACATTGTTTTGGGCCCTGGATCATCTGAGAAGCACCAACAACCACAATCCTCAGTCGGGGCATGTTGTCGCGATGCGCATGCGCACTGCGCGGGTCTCCTCGTGATGACAGCAAATGACAGCCAGCGCTACTCGACACTGCAGAAGTCAGTGGAGTCCATCGGCTCCCCGGTCACTCCTTCGGGACAGCGTCAACAGCGCTCTTCGGAGAAATCGCGGACATCCACAACACCTTACTTAACGTGGTATGTCGCTGGATTCGCGGTGCGACGTTTAGTTAGTTTGGGTGATTGTAGTGAATGAACCGCGGGCTTATATAGCGCTAAGCTAGTGGAGCTAGCTTGTCTTGGCTAGTTGCTGTTAGCGATCGTTGACTCGGTAAAGAAGGTTATCGTGGTTAATTTCAGCTGAGCTACTCCATAGATGTCGTCTAAACTAACTAACCGTGTTCACGGCTGTTTCCGAGGAGCGAACAACGTCAATTTGTAGGGCGTTTCGCGGCTTGATGTTGTTTTATTGGTGCGTTCCAGTTGTGCTCGGAAGTCGGAATTTCCGATTGCAACCCAGAAAGTCGGAAGATCCTCGCCAACCGCGACTTCAGTCAACTCGATTGTGATACGTCATTCCAAGCTCCGACTTCTGGCCGCGTTTCATTTACCTAAATGGAGTGCGGATCATAAGTCGGAGCTGCGAATGACGTTACGCTCGAGTTGACCGTGTTCCGGTGTACCCAGCCATCTTGTATTGTGAAGTCGGGGTTGGCCATGTTCTTCCGACTTCAACTCCAGGGGGCGTTCCCCTTGAAACTTCCGATTTGGAATGGGAATTACGACTCCCGAGTACAATCGGAAGGCACCGTAGCTGTTACTCGACTGCAAGCTCAGCGTTAGCTCTTGTATCTATCCCGTGTAAAAATGACTAACTCGACTGGTTCAGCTAACGTTGGTGTTCAGACTCCCTCCGTTTAATGTGACTTATTATTACAGGAAATTGGGATGATGACTACAATTGGGGAAAGAAGTGCGCATTCCAAATAATGACCAACTGCGCAGATTGTTTTGGCTCTGCGCAAGGTGTCTTCGTGTCTGTGCAAATTTGATTCATTTAGATACAACCAATAAGTTATATTTTCCACCCGAAAGTTGTGGGCCTTGTCCTTTCTACACTATTAACTACTGTACAATCGTACAAGTTTTTACTGTATCACCTTGAGTTTGCGTTTGACTGTACAACTGTCACTGCCAACATGGTGGACCTCTTGTTGTGCTAGCTGGTTATGGTGCGTTCCAGTTGGACTAGGGAGTCGGATAATCTGGCTTCCGAGTCGGAAGTTTCAGATGGAATGCCCCCCTGAACTCGGAATTCCAACTCGGAAAGTCGGAAGGTCCTCACCAACCCAACTTCAGTCAACTTGGGTTGGGTATTACGTCATTTGCAGCTCCGACCTCCGAGGTTATTCCGACTTCAGGGAACTTATCCCCTGAATCTACCCTTTTGGAAGTCGCAAATTCCGACGTCCGAGTACAACTTGACGCACCACTAGCCTAACCTCTGGAACAACTCTTTCTGGTAATCTTAAAAATACTAGCCACGGTTTTGTTGTTCTATCTATTTTGTGCTATCTCCTTTAGCTGAATAGTCTTGCTGTATATTAATTAGTGGTGGCTTGTGAAACCATGATAAGCATAAATATATATATTTTGAATGAATACTTACTTGAATACTTACTCATTGGCTTGGCTTACTCATTGTCATACCAGTGGTCTCATGCACAGCTGATGAACAATGTCTTTAACATCACCAGAGGTGATTTAGGATAGGCCAATGTGCGCGTTTGTGTTAAACAAGACCCCATTTGTGTTGACCCCAACACATATTTCCAACCTTACTAGTGTATTTAAAATGATGGTCTGGCTGTGGACAACAATCCCAGTACCATTTGGTGGGAGTGCTGCCTCTCACCAAATGTTTGCATAATAATATACACAAGACTTCTACTAATATTGCCAGCTATATTTTAAGCATTGTTTTGTCAAAGCTACTGTTTACACCAGCCAGTCCAGCCAGAGATGTTTCTAGAGTTTGACATACACAATGACAAAATGATCAACAGTACCCTTTTCCATTGCTAAGACAAAAATAAAAAAATGTAGAATTAGCATTGGCAGGCGATACAGTAAACAGTCAAGTTCATGTCGGAATGTTTGGATATGCATATCGGTTACTGTTGTGGGTGGAGTGATTTACAGGTGGTTTACGTCATGCGTTTGTTTTGAATGGATCATGTGAAAATAGAAATGTCACCTCGTCTCTTAATACATTTAAAAGACTTAATGCGTAAATAACCAAAAGACAGAAAAGAGCGATGGAAATGACGAAGGATAAAATCATACAGTCCTACTACAAGACTACATGACAAGTGTTGATGCACTTGTAGTTAAACTACCACCATCATTTTAGGCAGCTGATGATTTCAACCTGCGGATTATATGAAAGTCCCTGCACACACCATTAGCCATGCATAATGCTGGGTGGCATTTGTCCATCCCTGACAAACCATATATTTATTTATATTGTCTATTAACATCCTTCCTTTATGATATACACTCGCAGATGCTGTTTGTGAGCAAGATAGTGTCATTCAGTGGTTTTCAAACGTTTTGTGCCCAAGGCACAGCAAGGGCAAGCCAAAATCTCAAGGCACACCTGTATTCATAACAGCCCCTATAACGTGTGTTATCACTCTTATCTCTCTGTAAGTCATCTTTATTTAATGGCAACTAAAATTGAACTAACAACTAGGCCTACTCATTAAACATTTATGCACAAAATAATTCAATAATAAATTAGAAAATGTCAACCATGTAAAAAATAATTTAAATAATAGAGTTTGCCTCTTTATTGGGAAATGAGTGCATACAAAGTAGGCTAGTAAATTAAAAATGATTTCATAACTTTTTGTATTGTTGTAAGACCTGAAAGTACTACTAAGCATACTTGCCCAAATTCTACCTTTTCCACTGTGTCAGTTTGGCTAAATGTTAAATGGTACTAAATAATGAAATAGTTACCAAAATCCAAATGAAGATGGTGTTTATGGGGCTGTTTATCTCAGGCATCTCTGTCCTGGGAGACAGAAGTGACAGGAGAATAAAGCTCCTGGCCTTATATAAAGGGAATTATTAAACCACTCTGTACTACAAGTAAGAATCAGTGCATTCTGAGCTCTGTGGGTTGAGACAATAACAATCAGAAACTAATGTTAGTTCTAATCATAATTAAACCGTGTACACATTTAAAAAAAGTTATGAAATATATATATTTTTTAATTATCCGCACTTACAGCTCACTTCGTTCCATTTCTCAGCGAAATCCGACCCGATTCAAATATAAGTTTTCAAATATAATATTTCTCTTCTACTTTAGAGTTCCTCTACCAGTCCTCCCTGTCACGGACTCACTGTCTCGCACCACACAACATAACATAGGTTGAACTCCCGAACACAACCTAACCTAGCCTTACTTTAGGAGGCACCTGAGCTGAGAAGGTTTTTGGACATGGAAGCGGAATGGTTGGCTTCTTGGTGTTTTTTTTTTTTAGGGTATGCGATTCATTTCAGAAGCATTTTGTTATACCTCTTGAAATTCTCTTTACATCCTGATCGCAGTCAATAAATGAAATGCTCTGACAATAAAAAAAAATCTGTCTGTGGCAGCCACAATCATTTCACTCGTATCAAATGATGGCCTACCAGCCCACCTGTCTACTTACTTTCCTGCCAAATTGCGTGCCCTCACTCATTACGCATGACCGGAGTCTTCTACAAGGCTAGGCAGGCAGACCCTTATAGTTAAAGCTAGTGGGCCCTTGTAAAGAGAAAGTATGGAAGGGAAGCGGCAGGGAAACCACTTCCAGTCGCAAAAGGAAGAGAGAATTTGAGAAAGCTACCACCAAAAAAAAGTTCGATGCTGCAAGAAATAGAAGCAGAGCGAACATCGTAGGCATTGCATGTTCATGTGTTTAGTCGAGTGGCTTTGGCGGAAGCTCTGAACGAAGGGACTAGGATTTTTCAGGTTGTACACTTTCAAAATCTAGCCTTTTCTGCCTGTTTCTCCAGAATTGCCTACCCTACCTTAAGGACTTTTCAGTTTTGTGGAGGAATGTGCTTGTTTAACAACGTGTGCATGCGTGCAAGTGATCTGTCTGCTCATCTCATCACCTGTGAGTGCACTTTCTTGTGATAACAACCAAGCTTCCTTCATCTGTCTGTGCGTCCAGCTCTAGATTGGATATTTACGACGGCCGCTGTTTGTAGACTGTTGACCATCTATACACAACTGTAATTAGGGCTGGATTAGACCTATATCGTCATATGAGACAAGATATTGTTTCAGTTTTTGGATATCGTAATATGGCACAAGGGTTGTCTTTTCGTTTGAAAGGCTGCATGACAGTAAAAGTGATGTTATTTTCTGAACTTGCCAGACTGTTCTAGCTGTTCTATTAGGCCTATGTGCCTTTACCTACTGTCGTCATATCTACATTACTGATGATCATTTATCAAAAAACACATTGTGTAAATGTTTTGTGAAGGCACCAATAGTCAAACATAAAATATTGTTTCAGCATTGATATTGAGGTATTTGCTCAGACATAAATATTGATATTTTATTTTCTCTATCGCCCACCCCTAATTGTAATGCAAGCACTTTAATCTGAGACTGGAAGAAAAGCTTGATACACAAGAAATTACATACATGGCCTCTATCAAATCCGCATAACCTATTCCATTTGTCATGCATCTCAGCTGTGATGATGCGGTGGTTTTGGAGCTATCTGTGGAGTCGGGTGTCTGGGACTGTGATTGGACAGTCTTGGTTTGCTTGTCTTGTATAGCAGCCGATCACAAAGAGGCCTTTTGTGTGTCACGTTCTTTGGCAAATTATTGAAATTTCATGCATTCAGTTTGGTTTTATGTCATCGCTGTGTCTGTTTTTATGAAAGGGGAAAACGTGATTTGCATATTCCAGCATGCTCAAAAAGAGACGGCCATTAAAAAGAGTGTTTGAGGGAGCGAGGTCTTGGATATTGTATTGTTGACACGTAAGAGTGGATAAGGCATGCTGCTGAGTGCACCATTTCTTGGTCTGATGCAAGTGTCATGTGTGAGTTAGGAATCTGCCAGGAATCTCCAACAGGAAAACAGACATTTTCCTGCCCCCCCCCCCCATGAAATCTTTAACCTAAAAATTACTTTGGTCTGTCATAGAACAACTTTTCTTACCAAACCTATTTTGTTAACTGCATGGACACCAGTGAAAAAAGTCTATATATATATATATATATATATAATCATACAATCTCACACAGTGCATAGCTTATTTCGGAGGTATTGTAATGCATTCTAGTTGCTACAAATATTATTTCACTGGTGTACACTGTTTCCATTGTAACCCCATCCTACCTACATATGCTTTTCACAATCGCCTCTTCAATATGACCCATCTAACGCATGTCTTCCCCCTCCCTGGGCCCCTGCCTCTGCCTGGGTGTAGCTGCTAGCCTCTGTGCCCACCTACGCCCGGGAAGATGGTGAAGCCAGACATCCACACTCTGGCTCACCACCTCAAGCAGGAGCGTCTGTACGTGGCCTCGGAGAAGCAGCTGATCCAGCGGCTCAACGGGGACGTGCTGAAGACGGCCGAGAGGCTGTACCGCACCGCCTGGATCGCCAAGCAGCAGAGGATCAATCTTGATCGCCTTATCCTCACCAGGTGGGTGGTTTTCACAAGCCAGCAGCTAACCTACAGGGGGGGACTTCCAGGCAATTTTATTCAGTCAAAGCAGCAGAGGATCATCTTCACCAGGGCCTTATACTACGAAGCAGCATTTGGGCTTATCATAACTTCAGGTTTAACCCTAGGCTTTCTGTGTCACTACGGTGGTTCACTTTTTACCGGGGTACATAGCCATGCTAATATCGCCTAACCTGCTAAACATGTTGTTGATCTGTGATCTCCAACATGTTTAGCAGGTTAGGCGCATATTAGCATGGCTATGTATAAAGGCACGTATAAAATGGCGTCACCATCCCTAGAAGAGCCGTTTGGAACTTGTTGTGTGAATAGTGACAGCGGAATGTGCAACAGAACAATACAAATGTCACAAGTTGATTTGGAGGGATCATAATCAGAATATCCACACTATCAACAGTATTTACAGAAAAAAGAGCAGCTTTTTATTATTTTTTTCATATTTTAGGAATGAGAAATATAACTAAATAAACATATAAAAAGCAAGGCATATAAACAAGGCAATATAAAAACCGAAAAAATATAGCATAAAAAATATAGGATAAAGTGAGTACAGGCCGTGTATGTCTGCATGTATGGATGTCATGAGTTATGTACTAAAACTATGAGTGCATGTACTATGTACTAACTGTGTGTGCATGTGTATATGTGAGTGTGTTTAGGAAGGGGCAGTGAGGGGGTCCTGGTGAGGACAGAGTTCACAGTCCTTGTTTTAGTCTCTCTGTTCTAGCAGCGTGACTGCAGAGGCACTTACCTGACCGCAGCAGCTGCAACAGTTCTTTGTTTGGGTGGTGAGGATCCTTCATGATCCTGCAGGCTCTGGTTCGACACCTCTTGGAGTACAGGTCCTGCAGGTTGGGAGTGTAGTGCCAATAGTGCTCTGCAGAGCCCTCTTGTCTCAAGGAGCTGTTGCCGAACCAGGCAGGGATGCTTCCTGTCAGGATGCTCTCCACCGCACCAGTGTAGAATGTCTGAATTTTCCTCATCTGCCTGAGGTGGCAGAGGCGCTGCTTCACCTTCCTCACCAGAGTGTCAATGTTTGTAGTCAGATCCTCTGTGATGTGGACTCCCAGGTACCTGTAGCTGCTCACTCTCTCCACAGCAGTCCCATTAATCCCCAGTGGTGTGTAAGTCCTCTGATGTTGTAGTGTCCTCCTAAATTCCATAATCGTTATGGAGACATTCAGCATGAGGCTGTTGTCCTGGCACTAGTCTGACAGGTTAGAAACATCCTCTAGGTAAGCCTTCTCATTGTTACCGGAGATCAGGCCACCACCACTGTGTCATCTGCAAACTTGAAGATGGTGTTGGAGCTGAACCTGACCACACAGTCATGTGTTTACAGGGAGTACACCCTGAACACAGGGTGATCCTGTGTTCAGGGTAAGGGGTTTGGAGGTGTATCTGCCCAACCTGGCACTGGAGCTAGCTGGTTAGCACAGGTCTTAGCACTGCTCACCGGACTCCGTAAAATGCCACTTTGTATTCCTCCATGTGGCTGGATACAAGGCCGAGTTGTAGGCAGCAGTACGGATGTTCAGGGTCTCGGATGAATCCATAGACCCCCTAGCGCTGCTATGAAGCTCGTCACTACGTCCGTAAACTCGCTGATGTCACTGGAACTGGATAGAAACGTCCCAGAGTGATGTCCCAGTCGACATCACTCTGGGCGTCCTGAAGATTGGCCTCTGTTTGGTCAGACCACCGCTTTACGGCCCTCGTCACTACCGCCTCCCGTACTATCCTTTGTTTATTCTCCGGCAGTAGGAAAATGGCGACATGGTCTGGCTTGCCGAATGGGGGAAGAGTGGCAGCCTCACTTGAATGCTGTATAGCAGTGGTCAAAAGTTCTTTCTCCCCTGGTAGCACACGTAATGTGCTGATGAAAGTTCAGCATGACTTTCTTTAGATTGGCCCTATTAAAGTCCCTCACCGCCACCACAGCCTCGTCAGGATTTTGTGTCTGGTGCCGAATCCGCACATCATGTAGGGCCGATAGTGCCATATCGGTGTCCACTAGTGGTGGGATGTAGACGGCTGTAATGATGACCGTGCTGAACTTCTGGGGAAGATAGAATGGACGGCAAGAGATTGTCAGATGCTCCAGGTTCGGCTAGCAGGAACGAGACAGTCCTCATATCCTTAGGGTTGCACCACTTGTTATTGGTCATGAAGCAAACCCCTCCACCTTTGGATTTCCCTGACTCTTCCGTCCTGTCCGCACGGAAAACAGAGAAGGACTCTGTCGGGCAAATGACTTGATCCAGCACCAGCTAAAAAAAGTAAATACAAAAAAAACACAATCTCCGGAACTACCACGACAGTGACTAGACACGGCCACGCCATCTTCCTGCCTTTGATGGCAGCAACTGTGTTGCTTTTTGCCTGGATTATATTTAAAATAGTTAACTGTGGCTTTTGTAGCTTGTCCATGTTTGTGATTGGTTGCTCATGGCGAGATGGGGTAAACCCTGGGTTGACTTAAGAAGTTGATAACTACCTGTTTGTTAGGTTAAGTGAAGACAGCTTACAAAAAGAGATCCGGGGTATGTTGAACTTGATTCATAGTAACGGGCCCAGGTCTGTTTCACTACCGCTTTCACTACCAGAGCCTAACCCACAAGGGGGAATTTCAGTCAATGCAATTACTGGCCTGATGCTCACTTTAAGGGGTCAGCTTATCAGGTACCAATATTGATGAAACGGTAGCCTTGCTTCAATGGATGAAAATTGATAATGGTGGCATACATATTTTATTAAATAACGTTAAACTAAGTCTCAATTACTTGAACCTTTGTGCAGAACTGATACTGGCGAGAAGACACGGTATCGGTGTGTCTGCTGAGAACAAAGAGTAGTTGAACGCAACCTTTTCATTCAACTTCCCTTTTCAAGTAATCCAACAGTCTGATTTGAATCTCTGATCAATGCTGTCAAATGTGGAATCAGATTTTGGCATTACAGTACAGTAACAAGTATTGACGTTTTAATAAAAAATTGTTCAATAATTCAGACTTGCAAGAGACAAGGGTCTTTTGTTTGTCATGAAACGTAAGAGGTCGACGATAGATCGAGTTTCAAGCTCTTACAATTTACCCAAGAACAAATCTGTTGTGTAGCTTAACTGTGTCTTCAGAAACAAGATGACTTAAAGTGCTAACTGTTTGTATGCTGTTTATTGGTATCTATCCTTTATTGGTAGATATGATGCAATGTTATTGGCGGTATTCAAATCTTCCCTATGCAGAGAGGCTCTGGGCTGATTTTACTCCTCTGGTTCTTGTTACACCACAAAGTGCAGAGTAAGGGACGCCCTTGGATCCCATAACATGGTGCACTACTAGTAGTGCACTTAGCCTTTTCTTTTTTTTTTTTTTTACTACCATTCACTAGCCTTGGCTCAGATTAGGACACATCTATGCCCAGACTTCCTTCCGAGCCCTTCCATAGAGCACAGTTCCCCCTTTTAATAATCGAACGCCCCCGGTCCCACAGCGCTGAGGCCTCTCCATCCGAATGCTGCCAACACGCCAAGGTGCTGGAGGACACGCAGTTCGTGGACGGCTACAAGACGCTGGGCTTCCAGGAGAGCATCTATGGCGAGTTCCTGGCCCGGATGCGGGAGAACCCCAGGCTGGTTGCCTCCTGCCTGGTGGCCGGAGAGAGGCAGAACCAGGAGCACAGCCAGGGGGTCATCCACACCGTGTTCACCTCCCTCTACGGCAACTGCATCATGCAGGAGGACGAGAGCTACCTGCTGCAGGTCAGAGGCGCCAAATGTGTCCACTGCTTGTCAATTAAAAACAATCACATTTGCTGATTTCAAGTTTCTTGTGAAGTTGAGTGTTTCAAATGTGCTGCTGTAATTTTACGAAATTGATGTCTATCTATGAAGCTTTAAACTTTGAAAACTGTTTAGGAAGAATAGGTGATTGCCTGAGCACTTTTATTTTTTTATGCAGTTTATGGCAAATGAGTAGGAAGAATCCCTGAACCATGAAGAATTTAACATTGAAATTCAGGTCTACTCTTTTTATGTAACATAAAAAAAATAACAATGGCACTACTACTGCTATCTATTAAGTTCAGTACATAATGTCAAGCTAGACTCCATTAGCCGGTGACTGTCATCTGCCCCTCCCCTCCCAGGTGTTGCGCTACCTGGTGGAGTTTGAGCTGAAGGAGAGCGACAACCCGCGGCGGCTCCTGCGGCGCGGCAACTGTGCCTTCAGCGTCCTCTTCAAGCTGTTCTCGGAGGGCCTGTACTCGGCCAAGCTCTTCCTCACCGCCACCCTGCACGAGCCCATCATGCAGCTGCTGGTGGAGGACGAGGACCACCTGGAGACGGACCCGGCCAAGGTGACAGAGCGACTCACCCCCGCCCAGCAGGATCGCTTCGGGGAGAAGGGCTCGGAGGGCTACCGGCAGCGGGTGCAGGCGGCGGTGGAGGTCAACGAGGCCAAGCTGGTGGCCCTGGTGAACAAGTTCATCGGCTACCTGAAGCAGAACACCTACTGCTTCCCGCACGGCCTGCGGTGGATCGTGTCGCAGATGTACAAGACGCTGTCGTGCGTGGAGCGGCTGGAGGTGGGTGAGGTGCGCACCATGTGCACCGACCTACTGCTCACCTGCTTCATCTGCCCGGCCATCGTCAACCCCGAGCAGTACGGCATCATCTCGGACGCCCCCATCAACGAAGTGGCCCGCTTCAACCTTATGCAGGTCAGGGTTGAACCATAGACGAGGAGTGGGTGGTGGTTGTGGGGGGACGACATTAACAAGGTGTTTCTCAAATGGGGGTACTTGAAGGATTGCAGGGGGTACTCGGAACATGAACAACATGTCAGATTTAGTAAATTGTATTAAGTTTACTGAATCCTTCTATTAAAAGCATGTCACTTTCACTTCAAAGGTGTACTGAAAAAATATCTTTGAGGGGGTACATTAATAGAAGTAGTTTAGTATATTTAGAACCACTGCGTCAACACAAGGTGAAGCCGTGTTTTTGCGTGTCATGTCTATTGTTCTCCAGGTAGGACAACTTTTACAACAACTGGCGATGGCAGACGACGATGGAGACCCAAGGAGAAGAAGCAGCTTGGCCAAATTTGATAAGGTCAGAGGCCGGCCTGGCAGCAAATAAACCAATCACTTGATTATATTAGTTTTTAATGGAACCATTCTGGGTTTGACTCTGCAGAGCTGCGTAGCTGCCTTCCTGGACGTGGTGATTGGTGGAAGGGCAGTGGAGACTCCGCCCATGTCCTCCATGAACCTTCTGGAGGGCCTCAGCAGAACTGTGTTTTATATGACTCATGGTCAGCTGCTGACTCTGGTAAGCTGCTGATTCAACAGTTTGCTGGCGATGGCCAAGGAGAACAACCCATATTATAAAGTATTTTTCAACATGCATTATGATCAGTTATAGGTATTATAGATCTTTCATCTACTTGTAATTGTATACATTGGTGCTAAACAAAAGGTTTATAGTTTTGTATTAGCCTAAATGTTATTACTGTAAACTGTAGGGTATTTCAAAACGTAACAGTTTAGATTCCAGTGCAGACAAATCCAAAACCTGTCCGTAATACATAAATAAAATAAAACATGCTGGATTGGTTTGACCGGCTTTGACTCGTCAGCCCAGCGTGGCTGAGATTTGCGTCTCCATTGCAACTCACTTGCCTTGATTCGATGACGTTTAAAAACAGCGTCCTCTTTAGTGCTCATAGTTATCATTGGGGATGTAGGACATATTTCAAAAGTGGTTTTGTAGGCAAATTGTTTGCTTTTGTTTTGTTTGTACGAACGCTGCAATAGTTTCCACCAATGTACACATCAAAGTCAGTCCAACCTGCATTGTATACAGTGTCTGTGCGCTATGTCAACTACACTGAAGCTGCACTGAGCTAGTGGGCTAGGCCTACACTCATAAACAGCGATTTGGGGAAATGTGAGACATATCTGGTTTAATTGCATTCTAGTTGGGCTGGAATTAGGCGGGCTGAAAAAACACCTCCACAGTCTCGAATAAAGCTCTCTTGTGGCGTGTCTGTGACACATCGGCGATCTTCTCAAATCGACTTGTTGTGAGCAGTTCACACTACACGATTGTGCTCACGGGAGCGCGCAATGATATGCCTCCGATTTGGGGCTTTTGCCTGCGACTTGTTGGCAAAAATCGTCTTCTGTGGGCTCTGTGGGCTGTGTGTGTGGAGAAGCTGCCTGGGCCTCCAACACACCTCAGAACGCCGCAACGGGCTTAAATGTTGAGGACATTCATTCTTATGGAAACAAACAAGCATGTTAACACAATGGGCAATATCAAGGCCAGCAAAAATGATCGTGGTCATGCCCATATATTGTAGGATAAGTTGATAATGTAACGTGACTGTTTAAAGGTACAATTGATAGCTTTTCTAATATTGACAACATTCAGACACTAGGTGTACCCATGCAACTGTTATTCCACAGTGTTCATGAAGCTCTGTGGCTTATAAAATGAAAAAAAATGAGTGATCAATTGAACCTTCCAACTCAAAGTAAATAGTGGATCTTGTTCACGCCCGCTCCCCAGGTGAACTTTGTGCGGACCGTGATGGCGGGGGACCAGCTGCGGGAGGAGGAGCATGCGGCCCTGGAGACCCTGGTGGCCACGGTGCCCCTGGCCCGCACCGTCAAGAGCAACAGTCTGGAGCTGACCCCGTCCAACACGCCCCAGCTCTCCCCAGCCACCACCCCTGCCAACAAGAAGAACCGCCTGCCCATAGGTAACACGGCGCCTCCTGATGGCTGGCTGTTGTATTGCTGTATTGTGTGTGTGTGTGTGTGTGTGTGTGTGTGTGTGTGTGTGTGTGTGTGTGTGTGTGTGTGTGTGTGTGTGTGTGTGTGTGTGTGTGTGTGTGTGTGTGTGTGTGTGTGTGTGAGAGAGAGACTCGGAGCGTGCTACTACTTCCCATCTTAGACTTGGTGGTTGAAATTGAAAAACCTTTTTGTTGATGTTAAGATGCATGGTTACTGTATGTGTTCTATCGAAACTAACATTGAAAGCATGTGTTTGTAATTCTCGGAAATGGATTGGAATTTTTTAATTATAGGGAATTTTAATTATGTACAGAGAAAAATAATATATACTAAATAATAATTGCAAAATGGATGTATGAAATGCGCACATGACTCCATTATGTCGTCTACTTTATAAAACATATAATAATATTATGTATTATGACAGGGATATCATACACAGAATGTAATGCTTGACAGCATAATCCTGACAACACGGTTTACATCCCACAGAGCCACATGCTGTGGAGCTCTGGGAACCGCTTACCGGCGAGCATTTAAAAAGTTGGAGGGGCTTTCAGCGTTTCCTTTTGGCTACTCTGAAGCTGTAAGCCTTCTCCCACTTACCATGAGGGCAGCGGCATTAGGATCCCCCAGACTCCTGGCCTCGACCCGCATACAGATGTGCAATATACATCCCTGGTATCTTCATTGAAAGATGTACCTTCATTTTTAGTCTGTTATTCCCCCCACCCATCCCCAACACAAGCATTTAAAACCAGAAGTGGAACCCAGAGGCGACACAGTTCCTCTGGTGAGAGACGAGGTAAACAAGTGGATCGCTGACGGCCAGAGAGAGAGAGCCGCACGGGTTCCACAGGCTAGATAATGAGCCCCCCTCTCAGCTTGTTATGCAGACCAATTAGCACGGCCCGGACCCCAGCTCAATTACAGAATGACAACCAATTAAATTGCCAAATATAAATGAACTAATTTTAATTGGAATGGATGGAAAGATGCATAGCCTTCATTAACATCAGCGAGACTAATGACACCGTAAGCAAAACCCCCTCCACCCCTACCTCCACCCCCACCCCCTCGATTAGCAAAGAACCACCCCTGTGTTCAAAAGAGGCCTCCTTGTTTTTACCTGAGGGGTGACTTGGTGCATGGCGTGACATACGGGTGGGGTTTTTGTGTACTCGCTAACCTTCGACCCCACCTTCTTCTCTGCCCGTGCTGCCGATCCGTGACCAGGACAACATTTTGCCGCTATAGCTTCCTGGGACCCCTCAACCGCCACGCTCTCTGCCCACATCCCGTTAGTCACCCCTTTTGGTGCGTAGCCCCCCCCCGCCCCACTCACCCCAAGCATCCAAGCATCAAGGGCTTTGAGACGGTGTGTGTGTGTGTGTGTGTGTAGCTTGGCCGCACTCTCACATGCTTTTTACTATACGCTTGCTGTAGCTGTGATGCTAACCCCCCCCACCCCCCGTGCAGCTACTTGCCATCAGAGGCTAAATGAGATTTTATTTGTAATTATTTTTGCTCGTAGTTTTGGGGGGCTTATTGCTTCTTTCTGTCTCTATTTTCCATTTAGCTTCCTCTCACCCAGCGGGATGTGGCTATTCATTTCCAGGTATAACAGGATAATATGATGTAGCTTCATCATTCAGCTCTCGCGTAGCGGCGGTAGTTAACTTGCCCAGTGTAGTTGACTAATAGGATACAATAGCGGCTGTGTAATTGTGCGGAGTGCTGCTGCTTGTGTGCGAGGATTGGCTTTTTCCAAAGCCATGGAAGCCACAAGTCACCTGGGTTTTGGTGTTGTGAACGTCGTATCGTTGCGGTGTTCAAACAATTAGTTTAGCCAAGCTTGTCTTAACATAGGCCTGCTTGGATCAGGCATTTTGTGTTGTGTTTCTCCAAGTCGTAGCCATCAGGTTGAACAAAAATATGATCTTTTTTTTTCTTTTTGGGCTGTCAAATGAATTAAAATATTAAATCGCAATTAATCACGTGATTGTCCAAAGCTAATTGGGATGAATGCATTTTTGTATCTGTTCAAAAGTTACTGAAAGAGACATTACCAAACTCTCAAGATATGCCGCAAGCCATCCCATAATCCTTTTTTGTCCCACGCGATATACACCTGCGTCAATGCATTAAAAAGAAAGGAAAGAATTTGCGTGAACTTTGACAGCCCCCGGTATTTCTGTTTGGTGGTTAATATCTTGGCGGGCGGTAAATTATGTCTCAGCGGACTCTCTTCATTAGCAGTCAGACCGCGCATGCAAATCAAGCTTGATCTGGTTTTAGCTACGCCGTGTATTTATAACTTTGGCTCGATGGAGGGACTGGTGTGCGGCTTCATGCTGTTTTGCTAATTTTGGGACACAGTGAGCGGCTGTGTGTTAGAAGTCTATATTAAACCTGCCCTTGAAGAATATCCTGTTGCTCTATATAAAAAAAAAAAGAAACGGTTTGAGACAGGAGGCCGTAGACGAATCCAAATGGGCACCTTTTTTTTTTAATACAGCACGCGGAGCATCACAAATAATTGGGCTGAAGTCCCTGGGAGCTGTCACGCTGGCGTGGAGGTCCTGTGCGGCCGGCGCTGCGCAGAGTCCTCCGCCGTGTTCCCGCTACACTCGCGGTGACCCCCTTCAGACGTCTCGGCGGCAGGTCACTCGCTGTGACTATAATTACACGTCTGGTGGCTGTTGGACATTGATTTGTGTCCTCCCCCGCTTCGTGACGCACGACACATTCGTGGACTTTTTTTATGTACACCTTCTCGCGTGGAACTGTCCAGTGGCGGTTGTTTTTAATATGATCAGAGTTGTATTTTATATTTGTGTATTTTGCATAGCATGTTAGTGCGTTTGTGTAGTTCAGTTTAGGTGACGGTTCTCGAGACTTGCCTACTCTAATGAGACATTGTCCAAAAGGTTATGTTAATTCTAATGCAATAGAAACACCCTTAAAGATGGTATATATATTTTTCACTCCGCTTGCTATGGCTGTGGTGTCTGATCTGTTTATATAAACGGAGACCCGGACAATGTTGCAGCATTGTCCTGTTTGAAACTGCAAACAATCTGGGTTCAGTGTTATTGGGTGTATGTGTATGGATAGATAGATGGATATACAGCATGTCACGTCTATGGCGGAGGTACTCGATAACCTAGCCCCAAGTGGCTCAGAGGATGCTCGCAATCTCTTCCCAATTCCCTCCCTAGAGTGCCCTATTCATGGACATATTAACCTTGTATTTAATGGCGATGAACTCACGAGTATTTCACCTCTACAGACAGCTCAGGTCATCCTCTGTGTATCTGCATGCCTTTTGATCTCCTGAAAGTCAAGGCAGGACATGTATGAGCAACTTTCTCTTCGTAAAGCGTGTTCAAATATGGAAGTAGGAACAATCATGTAGGCCCACTGGTATGATCCCGTTTATTTAGATGTATACTCATGGTTTGTTTACTCTGACCTGTGCATTGGTGCAGCATCAGAGAGTCATCTCTCATCAGCTGTCCATTTTGCCTCCATTGTGTTGTGCTCTGCTTTATTGTGTGACATTAGCGCACAAAGTCAGGGGCCTGCATCCTGTCTTGAGTCAATTCACCTCCCGGCTGTTTGCGTCCGTGTCAAAGCATCTCTGCTGAACCCTCTGAGTTGAAGTGCCATGAGCGTAACCCTGTGCCCCAACGCCGGGTGCCTTTTCCCCCTCAGCCGCAGCCCGTAGCCGAAGTCGTACCAACATCGCCCAGGAGGGGGAGACAGAGGCCAGCTCCCAGGAGTCTATACAGGAAGTGATGCCAGAGGAGGTCTTGGTGATCTCACTGAGCACGGGGCCCCAGACAGTCCCCGGGATGATGTCAGAGAATGAGGTAATGGGATATGAATCAATGCACTCTAAGCATCTAGCTGGGGGGGGGTTTAAGATGTCCATTGCGCCATAAAAAACACTTTTTTTCAGTCAAGGGCAGAATGAGGCTATGCATTTAAGGAGCTTTTATTTTATGGGGCCCCGTGGTCGCTTTGACAACACTCGAATAAAACACCTCAAACAAACTATAACGATAACCTTTTTGCATTAAACTGCACGTGTTTTTATGGGATGGTTGATAACCTGTACCCTCACCCCTCCCTCGTTCTAATGCGGCCGGTCCTGTTCAATGTGACTCTTTTGAATGCAACTCTTTCTAATGCGTCTCTTTTTTTTTCTTTCTTTCATGTCTCGATCTCTCGCTCTCTCTCTGTCTCCATCTGTCTCTCTCTGTCTCTCTGTCTCCAGGTGTTGAACCTGCAGATGACGGATGGGCCCCAGGGGGACGCCCCGGCCGACGACACCAAGCAGCACGGCAAGCCGGACAAGACCCTGCGCTTCTCCCTCTGCAGCGACAACCTGGAGGGCACTTCCGAAGGTGCGCCCATCCCACTGATCTTGTAACGGGACGTCCGCCGTCATACCATCGGCGGACCATTGGTGGCGTTGTTAGCTAGCCGATGGATTGGCTTGAGGCTCTGTCGGTGGCGCCTGGATTGAAATGTGTTTGGGCTTGCAGGTCCGTCCAACCGCTCCAACTCGGTGTCATCGCTGGACCTGGAGGGAGAGTCTGTGTCGGAGCTGGGCGCCGGGCCGTCGGGGAGCAACGGGGTGGAGGCACTGCAGCTACTGGAGCACGAACAGGGTGGGTGTGGGGGGGGTGTGTGTGTGCGTGTCTGCGTGTGTAAAACAGGATGTTTTTCCCTCACACATACAACCATACACGCAAAGAAAGTACGTGCTGTTTTAATAGAAAGGCACCAGTAACTAAATAAGCACCGTCGTACAACCGGAGGTATGTCAGAAACAAGAAGCAATTTCTGAACGCACAACACGTGAAGAACTTGAAGCAGATCGGGCTATCAGCAGCAGAAGACCACACGGGTGCCACTCCTGATCAGCTAAGAAACAGGAAACTGAGGTACCATTTACCACAGGCTCAGCCAAAATTGGACAATAGAAGATTAGAAAAACGTTGCCTGGTCTGATGAGTCTCGATTTCTGCTGCGACATGCAGATGGTAGGGTCAGAATTTGGCGTAAACAACATGAAAGCATGGATCCATCCTGCTTGTATCAACGGTTCAGGCTGCTGGTGGTGGTGTAATGGTGTGGGGGATATTTTCTTGGCACACTTTGGGCCCTTAGTACCAATTGAGCATCGTTTAAACACCACAGCCTACCTAAGTATTGTTGCTGACCATGTCCATCCTTTATGACCACAGTGTACCCATCTTCTGATGGCTACTTTCAGCAGGATAACACGCCATGTCACAAAGGTCAAATCATCTCAAACTGGTTTCTTGAACATGACAATGAGTTCACGATACTCAAATGGCCTCCACAATCACCAGATCTCAATCCAATAGAGCACCTTTGGGATGTGGTGGAACGGGAGATTTGCTTTATGAATGCAGCCGACAAATCTGCAACAACTGCGTGATGCTATCATGTCAATATGGACCAAAATCTCTGAGAAATGTTTCCAGCACCTTGTTGAATCTATGCCATGAAGAATTAAGGCAGTTCTGAAGGCAAAAGGGGGTCCAACCTGGTACTAGCAAGGTGTACCTAATAAAGTGGCCGGTGAGTGTATATGAATTGACATAAAACAAAATGACAATAATCAATCGTCCCTCATGCCTGCGCCCTCCGTAGCAACCACTCAGGACAACCTGGACGACAAGCTGCGCAAGTTTGAGATCCGAGACATGATGGGTCTGACGGACGACCGGGACATCTCAGAGACCGTCAGCGAGACCTGGAGCACCGACGTGCTGGGCAGCGACTTTGACCCCAACATGGATGAAGACCGCTTGCAGGAAATAGCAGGTGAGATGGATGATGATGATCATGATGATGATGATGAGTGTTGTGTCTTGCAGTGGTTGGAAGTAGCATTGGTTTGGTGATATACTGCCATCTTGTGGTATGGAGCTGAAATAGCATCAGTAATGAAAGCATGGTCTTTTCCGGCATTGTGACTTTCTCTTTCTCTCTCTCGCTGTGATTTATACAGCCAGCCGTAAGTTGTACAGTCACCAATGCTATTCAGTTCGCCATTGGACAAGGGAAGAGACTGGGTGCACTGTTTGAGCTGCTACCCATAGACACTGACTACGTTTACATGCACACAATATTCCGGTTTTTGCCCTTATTCCGAAAAATATTCATACTAAGCTGTTTACATGGCTAGTGAAAATTAATATTGCATTAATATTCCCATTTAAATGCACCCGTGCATATTCCGATCAACATATAGATCAACATACACTCACCGGCCACTTTATTTGGTACACCTGTTCTACTGCTCATTAGCGCAAATATCTAATCAGCCAATCACATGGCAGCAACTCAATGCATTTAGGCATGTAGACACGGTCAAGACGATCTGCTGAGGTTCAAACCGAGCATCAGAATTGGGAAGAAAGGTGATTTAAGTGACTTTGAACGTGGCATGGTTGTTGGTGCCAGACGGGCTGGTCTGAGTATTTCAGCAACTGCTGATCTACTGGGATTTTCACGCACAACCATCTCTAGGGTTTACAGAGAATGGTCTGAAAAAGAGAAAATATCCAGTGAGCGCCAGTACTCTGGGCAAAAATGCCTTGTTGATGCCAGAGGTCAGAGGAGAATGGCCAGACTGGTTGGAGCTGATAGAAAGGCAACAGTAACTCAAATAACCACTTGTTACAACCGAGGTATGCAGAAGAGCATTTCTGAACGCACAACACGTCGAACCTTGAAGCAGATGGGCTACAGCAGCAGAAGACCACACCGGGTGCCACTCCTGTCAGCTAAGAACAGGAAACTGAGGCTACAATTCGCATGGGCTCACCAAAATTGGACAATAGAAGATTGGAAAAACGTTGCCTGGTCTGATGAGTCTCGATTTCTGCTGCGACATGCAGATGGTAGGGTCAGCATTTGGCATAAACAACATGAAAGCATGGATCCATCCTGCCTTGTATCAACGGTTCAGGCTGGTGGTGGTGGTGTAATGGTGTGGGGATATTTTCTTGGCACACTTGGTACCAATTGAGCATTGTTTAAATGCCACAGCCTACCTGAGTATTGTTGCTGACCATGTCCATCCCTTTATGACCACAGTGTACCCATCTTCTGATGGCTACTTTCAGCAGGATAACGCTCCATGTCACAAAGCTCAAATCATCTCAAACTGGTTTCTTGAACATGACAATGAGTTCACTATACTCAAATGGCCTCCACAATCACCAGATCTCAATCCAATAGAGCACCTTTGGGATGTGGTGGAACGGGAGATTCGCATCATGGATGTGCAGCCGACAAATCTGCAGCAACTGCGTGATGCTATCATGTCAATATGGACCAAAATCTCTGAGGAATGTTTCCAGCACCTTGTTGAATCTATGCCACGAAGAATTAAGGCAGTTCTGAAGGCAAAAGGGAGTCCAACCCGGTACTAGCAAGGTGTACCTAATAAAGTGGTCGGTGAGTGGATATCAGCTTATATACAGTATATATATTTTATATTTGAGCATATCCAGAAACCCATTGATATCCAAGTCTTTCAAAAAAAAATTTAAGTAGGTGTGTTTCTCCTTCAGACCAGAAATGCGGGCTTCTCTTTTGGGCATGCATCTCTACCCCAACCAACAGTTAGGTTTATTTAGAACACACAGAGCTGACCGTAAACAAGCAGTGTTGCAAAGTGCAGTAAATACCCAGATTGAGATGCATATTCTGAATGTGCTGCCAAATGTCCAAATAATGCTCCTAAAACCCAAATAATATCTACATATCCCACGTGTTTTAATCAGAAAATGCTGCTTTCAGAATTAAGCCAAATCCGGAATATCAAAACAGCATATGCTGTTTACATGACCCGTATCAAATTTGGAATATTGTCATATTCGGACTAATAGTGGAATATCAGTGTGCATTAACATACTCAATGTTTTGAAGAGTGGTCTTGCAATTTGAGTGTGGTAGTGGTTTACAAAGGCTATTGCATTGAGTTGAATTTCATCTTGGCTTACAATTCCTAGATTTGGACAGTAGACAGTTTAACTAATACTCTATAAAAATGTATCTGTAAATAAATTTGTCTTTTTATAGATTGTGTCAAAGATGCTATTAAATATGAAGGCAGAAAATGGGTAATTCATTGTGATAGTGTGTGGAAGAATGCTCTAACAAATGTGTTGGTTAGATTATTGTGTTGCTTATATATTGGCTTCAAGTGCTTTCTTTTAATATATCAGTAAAAGATAGACATATTATAATGCATTAGGTCTGCGTTTTCGATAACGATTAATCTGTATTTCTTTATTCCAACCACACAAAATGCTTCAGCTTAAAGAAGTCGACAGATATACCACCACCGCAATATAATACTCATCAAAAATGTCTGTCTGGTAGAAACTTGCGTCTTCATGTACCGCCGAAGATCCGCCACCCTCCCCCTCCTCTCCTTGCTGCTCTCTCTCTCTCTCTGTCTCTCTCTCTCTCCCTGTCTGCCTGACATTCACTCCGTCCCTGCAGTCTTATTGACCTTGGTTCCTTCTCATTTACATCCACCATTTTTCATTCTTCGGAATATGGCGTTGGGGGACTTTTCCATCATTAAGTGAATTTACAGCGATTTCCTTATGTGTTTTCTCCGAGGGATTGGGTTATGAGATGCACATTAAATATCCATTAATACCTCATTATCCCACTGATAAGATTACCATGATAATGAGGCAGAAATTCCTAATTGTTTCACTTCTCGTTGTGCCACTCATTTAATCATCCACCTGAAAGACGGGCCGCTCTTAACTTGACGGAGCGTAAACACGGACAGCAGGGTGGAGAGCTCCCGCCACCGCGGCGGGCCCCGGCCCCTGGCCCCCGCCGGCACGTGTGCACACACTCTTGGCTGGGCGCTGGCACGCTTGCGCCACTCGCTCATGATGGGCATGCGGCGCGGGGGCCCTGAAGCGGAAGCAGCGAAGCCGGTCTGTGGCGCCACAAGGCAGGGCGGTGGGGGGGGCTGCCGGTGGGGTTCGTCGGCCACTGCTCTACTGATCCTCAGCCCTCCCAGCCCATTGCTGGGAGCGTGCGCACACACACACACACACACACACACACACACACACACACACACACACACACACACACACACACACACACACACACACACACACCCCAGAATGCATCACGCTCTTCCGCCTTGTTAACCCAAATGGAGATGGAGGTACGGCGCTATGAGGACTCTGAGCAAAGGAGGAGGAGGGTGAGGGTGGGGGGGGTGTTGAGGGTGTTCCGTGTAATTTGGTTGTGACTAATGCCTGCTGTAATCAACGGCTCAAAGTCAGGACCCTGGAGGCTGGGCACAGGGTGAAATATTGCCATTAACCCCTGACCTTTGGTGGGTCCCAGCATGCGTGACCTCCAGCTCTGTGTGTGTGTGTGTGTGTGTGTGTGTGTGTGTGTGTGTGTGTGTGTGTGTGTGTGTGTGTGTGTGTGTGTGTGTGTGTGTGTGTGTGTGTGTGTGTGTGTGTGTGTGTGTGTGTGTGTGTGTGTGTGTGTGTGTGTGTGTCGCCTGAGGAAATACAGGCGTTGTTGGGCCTTTTTCGTGTGAGGTCCTCGGAGATGTGCACGCCGAGGAACTTGAAGCTGCTGACCCTCTCTACTGTGTGTGTGTGTGTGTTCTGAAGCCACGCTCACTCAACGAGCAGTGAATACACAGTTGCCCGTCTGAAGGCAGTTCACAGTCAACGTTCTAGAAGTCACCAGACTGAATGTGGAGTCGTTTGACGAATGCATGTATAATTGCCCTACACACTCTAAATGATACACATTGTGATTGAACATTGGCCTTGTGCATGCATAAAATATCTTCTTGTGGCATCATTTTTGTCTGAGTTTGCGTGGGCACACAATTCCTGCGTGGCATTCTAATGGTGCCTCATTACTACCCTGCTAAATAAGAACATGAATACAGAGGCCGATGGGTCTGGAATCCAGCCGACAGCTTGTTTCCAGATCCTAATCCGAAGGTGTTGCACTGCATGCTGGGACACGGTCTCCCTCCCTCAGCAAAAGTAATTTGTGTTGCTGGTTCTATGGCAGCAGAAGGCTCACGTCTTGTAATGTGTTGGATGTGCGGCTGTTAGGGGCGGCTGTGGAGAACATGCTGGGCGTTGGCCGCTGGGCGCTGCCCGGGTCCGGCTCAGTCCTGCTGGATCCCTACGGCTCCACCATCTCGGAGACCACCAGCGAGCCCTGGAGCGTGGAGGTCCTTCCCAGCGACTCAGGTGGATTTGTCTTCTCATCGTCATCTTGTATATAAAATGCATCCCATCCTGATCCGTATTATTCAGTGAGAGACGCCACGGCGACAGCCTCATCTGGGGAAGCGGGGGGGGGGGGGGGCGGGGGGGGACATACCAGGTGTGGCTGTACTGCATGCTACACCCAACTTGTGTATGCATCTGTCAACACATTTGTGATTGCTTGCCTGTTTTTTCGGGGCAAATCTGTGCGTGCCAGTAAAACGGCATCCTGGCGCGTCCCAAGAGGGGACCTCCAGGTGCGTGGGCACCTGTGGCGGAGCCGCGGGGGGTGGGTAGAACCACGAGGGTGGCAGCTGTCCTCAAGTCGGTTTCCATGGAGCCCAGCCTTTTTATCTGTCTAGACGTGCCAAAGTAGCGATGCTTAACTCCATGTTTTCATATCATTCTTTATAGTGCCGCAAAAACAACCCACCTAAACCTGTTGGCTGGCTCCTCGCGCCAAGCACATTATTATCATGTCACTGTGCTCGCAGAGGGTTATGGCACGCAATTCGATGAATTATGCAGGCACGCGACTGTGTCTGTTTAGCTAAATTAACACACTTTAATCCAAAGCTTTTATTAATGCGAGATCACATGCACAACCATATCCCCCCCCCCCCCCCCCCCCCCCCCCTCCCCCCTTTTTTTTTTTTTAAACCCGATGTTTCGTGAAAATCAGTCGAGTGCTTTATTAAGAGCGCTAAGTGTTTCTTGGAAAAGCGCGGGCCTGCTGCTAATTGAAGCAGTACACCATTTCAATATGTGTGGCGGCAGGAATGACATGCATGAGTGTCTTGATTGCGTTTTGTTCCATTTGCTGCCCCTGTTCTGCTCCGTAATGGCGCTATCCGAGGCTTGCCCGGAGTGGAGCACTTGTTTCATGGCTAGGCAGCAGAAAACTGCACTCTGAAGAGCACTTCGCCGCCGCATTATTACTAACGAGCATGCAAATGAGCGCTGCTGTTAGGTGTTGAGCCTCCGGGTTCCCTCCAACTGCTCCGCTGGGCGGCCCACCGAATTTGGCGCAGTTTTTTTTATTTTTTTTATTTTTATGGGTTTCGCGTGGCAGTTGGAAAACACCATAATGTATGCTTTGTTTGACTTTATGCATATGCTTTTTTTGGTATTTTTTTTTTATCTCTGCTTATCCCCTTGAAAGTGTTATTTATATATTCGACACTTGTAACAAAACACTGTTGGAACCGTCGGGAAAGAGAACATGGCGTTTTTTGTCTTTCGCACGCGTTTAATAACGTCGGTTTAATAACGGTGGTTTAATCGCGGGTGGTTTAATCGCGGGTGGTTTAATCGCGGGTGGTTTAATCGTGTGTTTGCGTGCCACAGAGGCGGCGGACCTGAAGCAGGAGGAGCGTCTGCAGGAGCTGGAGAGCTGCTCGGGCGTGGGCAGCACGTCCG
This sequence comes from Coryphaenoides rupestris, assembly GCA_002895965.2. Classification (NCBI taxonomy): domain Eukaryota; kingdom Metazoa; phylum Chordata; class Actinopteri; order Gadiformes; family Macrouridae; genus Coryphaenoides; species Coryphaenoides rupestris. The sequence goes on from PIJE02000049.1 coordinate 874,254, forward strand.
ACGACACGGAGGTCAGAGAGGTCAGCTCCAGGCCCAGCACCCCGGGCCTCAGTGTCGTCTCAGGTAGCCCACCCCTGCTCTCTCTCTCTCTCTGTCTCTTTGTCTCACTTTCTGTTTTTGTCTCTGTCTCTCACTCTCTCTGTTGGCATTTTTCTCTGTCTCTGTCTTTCTCTGTCTGTCTCTCTCTGTCTCGGTCTCGCACTCTCTCTGTTGCTGTCTTTGTCTGTCTTTTTCGCACTCTCGTCATTCTCTCTCGTTCTCTTTGTCCCTCTTTCACTTTCTCTGTGCCTTTCTCTCTCTCTCTCTCTGTCTTTTCCACTCTCTCTATGCCTCTCTGTGTCTCTTTGTCTCTCTTCCTCCCTCCAACTTTCCCCCTTTTTCCCCTACATATCGCTGCCCTTCTCGTTCCCCTTTTTCACCTTTTATCTAATTTCAGAAGTCATTTTCTTCATTTACTGGACAAGCTTTAAACTGCATGGTAAGGTAGTTTTGTCCTACCTGCTCAATGTTGCAATGACTCAAAACGACTGGCTCTCGGCCCTGACGCCGCGTCTCTGGGTAGAACAGGAGGCTGGGACCGCTTGTTAACCAGAGCAGCGGGGTCGGTGCAAAGCGATTGGTGAGGACTGTCGGCGTGAGGGTTGGATGGGGGTTAATACCGAGTGTCATTGCCGCGGGGGGCTGAGGTGGACACGCTACCTTTTTTGTGTGATGTGCATGATGTAGTTTCCCCAGATCAGGAAGCCGCCGTTGATGCCCGTGGCTCTGCTGATGGTGGGGGAGGGGAGGGGCACGGGGGGGTGGGACCCGTCTCCGTCCCCGGGGAGCCGGGCCGATGGATGGTGCGCGTTCGTCTATTACTCTTATTGGGTGACTTTCCACCCAGCCCAGGGGAGCTTACGCTGCCAATTCGGCGGTCCCAGTGGGCTGCCGTCTGAGAGAGATGGCCCTGACGTCGTGCTCTGTCTGGGGGCCCCCGCTGCACACACTGCAACACGGAAGTTTACGGCGCAGAGAACCGCGCTCACCATTCTTTGCTGACTTCCTGACCTCTTGTATTTCTATGTGGATCATGACTTATTTCATGTGTTTATATACGAGAGTGTACCATGTACGAGTGTACTGATTGAGTGTTATTTGTGCGGAAGGCATCAGCGCCACCTCCGAAGACATTCCCAACAAGATCGAGGACCTGCGGTCCGAGTGCAGCTCGGACTTTGGAGGGAAGGACTCCGTGACCAGTCCGGACGGGGAGGAGGCGGGCCATGGTAGGAGACGCATGCCTATTGGCTAGCTGAGCCGTCACTCCTCCTGGTTCCACCTGGTTAAAATGACAGCAGCTGTTGCTAATGTAGCTGCCTCCAGCTCATCAACACTGTTAATGACACTTGGTATTTAGTGAAAGTCCTTAGTATTTTTTTTTATAGTACAATATAAGCATATTTTCTGCCATTATGGCTTACATTTATTTATTTTAGTATAAGGTTTACATGTTAACGTGCTCAGAATCGCACATCTGCTGTTATCCCAGCTATTATGCAGGCAATTTAGCAATTATGAAACTCGTTCTATTAACCTCGTAACTATGAATGCTCGATAGCAGCTCTATTCCTATCTTCAGGTACCACAGTGATATATTGCTGTCTCCTTCAACAAATGTACTCTTTGTAAGTGGCTTTGAAAAAAAGCGTCTGCCAAATGCCCTAAATGTAAATGTAAATGTAAAGAGTTAATTTCCTAAATGCTCATGATCCTGTTTGTTTTATTTGCAGGGGCACACCAACTGACTTCTCCGCCCTCACAGATGGACTCTCTGCTGGGCATGTTCGACCCGCTCTGTGAAGGTAACGTCTCTCCACGTCCTGAACGCTGGAGAACCAATGGAAGCGTTGGAGCCCCAGGCTCACGCGGCAGCATTTGGCGCAGTTGAAATGAATGACTGGGATTCTTTGTCCCAATAACGGGCTAGTGGACTACGACACGTCACTTCGACTCCCAATTTCTATTGCTAACAGATTCTGTGTTGGCTGTGCTCGCCGTGTGTTTAACTGCATCATTGGGGCGAGCGAGATTGTGAACGAGGGGGTTGGTGAGTGAACGGTGTGTTGGAAGGGGGTGGGGGGGATTGTGTGTGTGTGCGTGTGCGTGTGCGTGTGTGTGTGCGCAAGGTGAAGGGATGACAGGTTGAGAGACCTCACCCCAGGCCCTTTTGGCTCCGTCCCCTCGCCCCGCTGAGCGAGGGGCACGGGCACGCCATTGGAATCTTTTCAGCCGAGAGAGACTACCCTTGGAACAGGTGGTCTGGTTCCACCCAGGACTCGTATCACACTAACCAACCTCTCTCGCTCTCTCTATTTTGCTCAGTCTCTCTCTCTCCCTCTCTCTACTAACTACTACTACTATTACTACTAGTAGTGACTAGTTACGTGTATTAGTACCTTTTTTATGTTATTGAAAATATGTTTTATGTTATTGAATTAAATTCATTGTTGAGTTTCTTCTAATCTGGCACCTAACCCCCCTAAAGGGGCTCTATTATACCACCAGGGGTGAGCGAGATTAGCCATTACAAGCCCTTTCAAATGTGTCATGTGACTAAAATGTACATCGTGACATCACCATGTGTCCACCTCGATGTATGCTGACTAGAGTAATTTATCCGTTTGTCTGCATCCAGCCCACTGGGTAGGCTGGTAAACTGATCTAATCATCTGGGTGGACACTCCCACTTGTCACTTTGTCACAATGACAATTTTAGTCGTATGACAATTTTGAAACTGCTTGTAATGACTAATCACTGGGGGGCAGTAACGCAGGAAGTAAGAGCGGTTGTCTGCCAACAGAAAGGTTGCTGGTTCGATCACGGGCTCCCCCTATAGCTAAAGTGTCGAGGTGTCCCTGAGCAAGACACCACCTAACCCTAACTGCTCCTGACGTGTTGGTTGTTACCTTGCATGGTTGACACCGCCGTCGGTGTATGAACGGGTGAATGTGAGGCAATAATGTAAAGCGCTTTGGGCTTGACGCTGGCCCTCCACCCACAGGCTCCTCCACCGGGACCATCGTGAGACCCAAGGTCCACTACGCCCGGCCCGCCCACCCTCCACCGGACCCCCCCATCCCCGAGGCCTGTGCCCTGGGTCAGGAGCCACGGCACGCCGTGTTCGCGGCCCACGGGCCTTTGGCGCTGGCCGAGCTGGAGCACAGCAAGCAGCGGCACTCCTGCCCCGACCGGCTGGTGCGCAGCCGCAGCTCCGACATCGTGTGCCCCGGCCGCCGGCCCACCAGCGACCCCGGCCTCAACCGGCGCACCGTGGTGGAGGAGCGGGAGCCCGCCTACGCCATGGGGCCCACCTCCTCGCCCAGCAAGGACTCCCTGAAAGGAGAGGTAACGACAGATGCGAGGATGCGACGCGCCGTGGGGTGGGGTGGGGTCAGGGAGCCTCTCTACAGATACGGATGATTAATGATAATCGTCGGGGATTCTACGCAACGTACAAGACGTGTCAGCGATGACATCCGGAGATAGCATAATCTGATTCCTGTGACTACAGCGGTTTGTCCAACAAGCTTCAAAGCGGGCCGCTTAACAGTAATTTCCTCATCCCCTATCCCAAGGTGGAGGACAGGAAAGACAGCGACGATGAGAAATCTGACCGCAACCGACCGTGGTGGAAGAAGCGCTTTGTTTCCGCCATTCCAAAAGGTACGGCCGCCCGTGTTTCTGGGTCATTCTTTAACGCCTCTTTCTCTGCCAGAGTGGCTTTTGTCGATTTGTATCCGGGGGGGGGGGGGGGGACTACGTCGGGTGACACCGTTAACTTCCGCTACCTTACTACTCCACCCCCGGAAAACAAAACGCTGTCCCCGTCACACCCCGTGACGGGAAATATTAGACTTTAAAGGAGCAGCCGCGGGAGGATTTATAACACGAGGCGAGAGTAATGTGAGCCATGCTGTCCACTCCACTGCTGATGCTGCTCGAAAATAATGCTTCTTGTCGTTTCGAAAGGTTCCTCCCAAGGCATGCCCTCGCTCTCTCTCTGTCTCTCTCTGTCTGCCACGCCTACCTTTCTCTCGTGCCGTCTGTCTGTCCCACTTTCGCTCTCGTTCTCTCTTTGTCTCTTTCTGTCTTTGTCTCTCTCTTTATCTCTCTCTCTCCATGTCTCTCTCTCTCTCTCTCTCTCTCTCTCTCTGTCTCCATGTCTCTCTCGCTCTTTCTCTGTCTCCCTGTCTCTCTCGCTCTCTCTCTGCCTTTCTTCTCTTCTGTCTATCTCTATCCCTCCGTCCCACTTTGTCTCTCTCTCTCTCTCTCTCTCTCTCTCTCTCGTGTTCACTGGTTGCAGATTTATTTAGCCCGTCTCCCAGCTAATCAGTCATCGGAGGGGGCCCGGGCCGGCCTGTGTGGACGGCGTGGCTGCAGCCCTCCCAGCAGTGCTGTCAGCCAGCGGCTAATGGTCATTAGATGGACCTCTCTGTCATCAGCCGCTGATAGATGGCACATCTCTCGGTGCCGTTCAACTCCAACCGCCGACTCCCGTACATCTGTCGGGGAAATAATGAGCTGTGCGCACACAAGATGACTGCTTATTACTCTTTGAGATAATGACGATCCGTGAGTAAACATTAAACGGATATGCATAAAAGAAGGGCGATATGGGGGGGGGGGGGGGGTGTGCAAGCGGAGAAAGTGCCAATCGATGCAAGGCTTTAGTTACACACACCCATCACCACAGGCCGCCTCCATTTTGTGTGTGTGCCTGTGCACGTGTGTCCGTCCCGCCGCTCTGCACGTGCGAGGCGCGAGCGCACAGATCAGCAGCAGTGTCCGCGTTTGTACAAGGGCCAACCGTGTCTGTTGTGTTGTCCCTCACAGTGCTGTATTGGACGGCAGAGAGTGACTCGCCAGGTAAAACCCAACCCCCCCCGCCCCCCACACCTCACCTGTCCTGTCATCGTTGTCATCTTAAGCTAGTCTTGCGTCACCAGAGCCGCGCTGCTTTGTAACATCAAGTGGCCCCCCCCCCCCCTTGTGTAACTGATGTAGACCTAGAGCTGTGATGTGACGTGGTGCCGGCAGGGCCTCGTCTCCCGCCGCCGACATCTCCACCCCTCGCCGTCATCCGTGCGTTGGCTTGGGCGCCAAACCGCCCCCCACCCCCCCCCCCCCCCCAACCGACCCCATTTTGTTCTTGTCCTTTTTTAGGCTGCATCACCCATTCTGTTACATGGGGCTATGGAACGACGATGCTCCATCCCAGGGTCTCACTCTAGGATCGGTTGACCAGACACTCCCACTTTCAACACCACACTTGCTGGCCGTTACCTCATCAAAACATGAGACCTTTTACGAGTTATTTCAATGCAATCGCACCTTCCGCAAGAACCTCTTGGCATCATGTAAAGCCATGGAATGAAGACTCCAAACCAGTACATGTTTACACATAAACGTTTCATACTTGACAACTACAGTATACTACTGTAGTAGTAGTATAGTGGTAGGCTACTATAGTAGCCTCTTTATTTACCAGATGAAACCCTCGCCTGCAATATCATTGGATTCATTCAAATTTCAAGTCGCTTTTTTTAATTCCCCCTTGACTGTGCAGCATCTCCCAGCTGTGCGGGACCAGAGGGTGTACATGCCGTGAGAGTGGATGTGTTCTGTCAGCGTATCCTGCAGCTTCTCCTCCACCACACCACTCCCAGAGAACTGTTGCAACAACCATAGAGTTATAAGAAACAGAGGGAGTGAAAGCCACTCCCTGGGTTGGGCCAGGAGATGAGATGGAGTTCTCAGATGGCCGGGTGACGACCATAAACTATTTCGGTTATCACACAAAGCGACGTAACCTACCCACCGTCTTTGGGGTGGGTGGGGGCGGGGGGGGGGTATGGGGGGGCTTTCGCTCAGATGATCCCCAGTAATTTTGCGTCCATTCTACGTGAATGTGCAGAGGAGATTAAAAACAATCACTCTCTCTTACCTTTATTCATCTCTATGGTTAAAACCTGGGTCGGGGGTCCTGTTAGCATCTTGGTGTTAATAGGATGTCCCTAAATGACCGATGACTTATCACAGGCCTTGTACACTTCGGTCTTGTTGATAAAGCCTTGTGGTTTCTAGTTTAGCCTGCATTCCTTTTTGGTTCAGTGGTAATTATGAACTAAAAAGAATGTAATCTTATTTGAAGAGCAAATGCCCTAAATCCTGCATTGGATTTTTGTTATGCATTTCTTTTGAAGACCATAGGTGTACCTAAAGCACCGTTCTGATGAACCATCTTGTGAGGCCCAGTCATCTGTCAACATGCGTCTCTCTCTTCTCACTACAACCCTTTGTGTTCTCCACAGCTCCGATAGCCGCCTTCCGGAAAAAGGACAAACAGGAGAAAGACGATATGGCCCACGAGCGCGCACCACAAGGTCAGCCGTTCGTTCCTCGTAACCACCGACGTCCAAGGTTTTGTCCAGAAATCATCACCGGCACGAAGGCACACGAATCAATCCATCATCCGAGTGTTTCTGGTTTCAGACGAGCCGCTGGCCCGGCCCAGCACCCAGGCCCAGGCTGCAGAAGACATCCTGGACAAGTACAGGAACATCAAGAGGACCAGTCCCAGCGACGGTGCGTTGCTCCTGGCCTCCTGCCACACCGCCGGGAGGTCAGGAGGTCAGCAGCCCCCACCTCCTGGCTTTTAGACACCAGAGGTCCATTAAAAACAGCCTTGCTCATGAAAAATGTTTCCGCCGGGTAGCAATGGTGTCGCGATCAGTTGCCGGCGCCAAATTCATTTTGGTCGTACCGTTTATGACCTCCTATTCCTTGCCATCCATCAAATCTGTGATCCGTGGAATGAAGTGTGCGATGAGTTTGCGATAGTGAATTACAGGAGACACTAAAATGGACACCGAAGTAAATAAATAAGGCAGGATGGCGGAAGTGATGCGTACGACTAATTGTAAAAGTTTGTGTACCAAGATGCACTCGGGGAGTTTACAACTAGGCTATGTGACATACAGATTTGACTTACTCTATAAATGCTATATAAATTATGTAAATATGCGCCACACATATATATGGTATCAGCGTCTTCATACATTCCCTCCAACTCTCAGCAGACAGCGAAAGCAGGTCAAAAACTTGCGCGCCATTTGCTTTGTCTAATTACTTTGTCTGTCCCTGTCAGGGCAGGCTTTTTTGCTTATGATGGCAACTGCAGAGCTCTCAAAACTAATTGTGGTTACAGTATTGATGAGGGAATACTGTTGGAACAGCACAACTAAGCTTTATCCTCCTACAACGACTTTGCAACCTCGCTAAAACAAACGTCGCCTCTGCTGCCAGACTATATTTGTATCTTTTGAAATGCTTGTGAAATCCTCGTCAGTCCCCTGAATGGTTTTCATTTCAACAAAGGACGGTCAGCATTTATATCACACTACTAAATTGGAAAGTTGCATAAGTGACCAATTTGGTTGCCATTGGGGCCTTGTTGTTTTGATTGGCCAACTTGTGTGTGTAGATTTGTGTGTGGAGGAGAGTGTGCACGACTCCCCCAGAGACGACGGCCTGCAGAACATGGCATCAGACGACCTGCTGGACTCGGCCAGCCAGACGGCCCAGCAGCACGACTCAAAGTTCTCCTTCAGGTCAGAAGAGGGGTCACCGGGGCCGGCTTGGAACCCCCACGCTCTGCACACACACACACACACACACACTCAGCTCACTGGGTTATCCCCGTGCAGCTGGCACTGCTGGAGCTGCATGACATTGTGCTTAACAACAGGACATGAAGGAGTTGATTTGGTTTGTTTTTGTCTGCCTTTTCAGTGATGCCAAGAAGAAGCTCAGGATGGTCCTTTGCTCTGCAGACTCTGTGGCCCTGCCCATCATGGCCCCCGTCACCACCAGGAATGGACTCCCAGACCACACTGATCCTGAAGGTAGCCAGTCCTCCACCTAACCCCCCACCACACTGATCCTGAAGCTAGCCAGTCCTCCACCTAACCCCCCACCTCACTGATCCTGAAGCTAGCCAGTCCTCCACCTAACCCCCCACCTCACTGATCCTGAAGCTAGCCAGTCCTCCACCTAACCCCCCACGTCACTGATCCTGAAGCTAGCCAGTCCTCCACCTAACCCCCTCACCCACCACACTGATCCTGAAGCTAGCCAGTCCTCCACCTAACCCCCTCACCCACCACACTGATCCTGAAGCTAGCCAGTCCTCCACTTGACCCCACCAATGTAAAATGTGCTATAAAGTCCAGGTCTCATTGGCGCACATATAAGCTGCCGACAAAATAAAACCTACCCCCGGCAAGACAAAAATATACGTTGACCACATCGGTGACTTGACTGTGTGCAATGGCAGGGAGACTGGAGAGGTGGACCCTCTTCTTTGAGACAGTGAACGGCGAATCCTCAAAATGCTATCTCCAGTCATCAGCCATCAGTCACACGTGGCGGCGGTGGGCTGATCACATTACATCGCAGCACGGCGAGCGGCATGTCTAATGCTACCTCCCCTCCCCCCTTCCTCTGTCTGCCACGCTCCCCAGACAATGAGATCGTCTGCTTCCTGAAGGTCCAACTGGCGGAAGCCATCAACCTGCAGGATAAGAACCAGATGGCCCAGATCCAGGAGACGACGCGCTGCGTCAGCCGTTTCGATGCGCGTACCTGCAGGAAGCTGCTGGCTGCCATCGCTGAGGATTACAGGTGAGCACCGGGGGGGGGGTATGGACTTGGGAAGGCGCTCCTAATGCTGCGGCAGATCCGGATCCTCGCTGTCTCTCGGCACACATGTTGCGTTTGATGACCGCCGTATCCTACGGGGGTGACAACAGGGAGCCCCGTCTTTATGATGGCACCCTCATATGTAGATCGGTTAAGGTCTCTGTGTGTGCTCAATGTGTTCCCCCGGCCAACAGGAAGCGCACGCCGTACATCGCCTACCTGACCAGGTGTCGCCAGGGGCTGCAGACGTCGCAGGCCCACCTGGAGAGGCTTCTCCAGAGGGTGCTGAGGGACAAGGAGGTGGCCAACCGATACTTCACCACCGTGTGCGTCCGGCTGCTGCTGGAGCATATGGAGTCCAAGATGTTGGACTTCATCAAAGGTAACGTTCCCCACGTGCTTTGAAACAACTCTTTATATCAACTGTTCATATCTTCCCCTGGTTTCCACTGTGGGTGCTCATGTGTACATTTTTGATGTGTGCCATTTTGTGGACACTTTTATCCAAAGCTGTTGATAATATTGTGAAGTAACATACATTTGATGGCCCCAGTGGGGAATCGAACCCCTCACCCTGGCAGTGTTGGTGCCATGCTCTACGGAATTGAGATGCACAGGACTCTAGTAAAAGTCAAATGCTACCAAAATCTCAATCTCTCTCGTGTATGTCTATTTGTGTGTGTCTGTGTGTGTGTGTCTGTGTGTGTGTACGTGTGTGTGCATGCGCGTGCGTGTTTATGCCTGGGTGTGTGTGTGTGTGTGTGTGTGTGTGTGTGTGTGTGTGTTCATGCCTGTGTGTGTCTACACAGCCTTTCAGGGGTGCACCGCGTCGGACGATAAGACGGCGGCGGTGGAGGACTTCCTGCGCTACCTGTACGGCGCCATGGCGCGCGACACCATCTGGCAGTACGCCAGCGAGGACCAGCTGCAGGACGCTCAGATGGCCATCGAGCGCAGCGTCATGAACCGCATCTTCAAGCTGGCCTTCTACCCCAACCAGGACGGAGATATCCTCCGAGACCAGTCAGTACAAGTCTGCACTTGGCTCTTGTCTGGCCTGGCCTATTGTTTTGTTGCAGTAGCATCACAATATCTATGCGATACGTCTTACATTTTCTGAAAAAATAGAATTAATTATTTCTTAAATTCTTAAAAAATGCGGGTAATTACCCTCACGTTCCAAAGTTTTGCCACCACTTTTTACCCTCTTGTCTTGTCTAGCTGTTTGTTTGCCCAAGCCCAACTTCTTTCCTTTTTAATTTTCCCCAGGCTTTTCTTGGAACATATCCAGCGGCTGTCCAAAGTTGTGATGGCCAATCACAAAGCTCTTCAAATCCCAGAGGTAAAGATGACTCCTCCTAATCAGCGATCAGATATGCTCGTAATGAGACGTCAATGTTTTGGAAAGCGCGGCCTTGTATCTCCACAGATGTTTGACATGATGATATTCCATTAGATGCAGTCGTTTGGCTAGACACTTTTATCCTCGGTTACTTACAGCTGAGGCTGAGAACAATCAAAGCATAAAATCAATATTGGAGCGCGTACAAACATTCCAAGAGCTGCACAGCCTAGTTTCTCAAAAGATATCTGGACAGAGTGCAGAGTGGTTATAGGAATGAGAACAAGATGTTAGTGTTTTTTTTGTATGTGTAGTAAGTAGTCAAGTGCACGGTAAAGTTGTGATGTCACAGGCCCACAAGGTTTCCACAAGGGAAATATCTTGATTCTACAACCATTTTCGAATTTTGATTGTATCAAAAAGGTTTTTACACAAAAGGCACACACTCCCAACAATCTCAGCCCATTTACATGTAAGGTTGCTTTGGGTAATGCCACAAATCAGCTTTTTATAATAGAAGCGCATGGTCTAACTCGTCCAATTGTAAGAACGACGACGTATGAGCTGAGCACATGACTTTGACTCTACATGACTCTACAAAACATTCCCGACGACAACCTATCTCTCGTTAATCGAGGTGGGATTGTGTACGCCAAAACAGTTGTGTGAACGAGGCCATAGAGTACGATTGCATAGCAACAGAGATATGGACACGTTGTCTTTCTGTGTGCAGGTGTACCTGCGCGAGGCGCCGTGGCCGTCCGCACAGGCCGAGATCAGGACCATCAACGCCTACAAGACCCCGCGGGACAAGGTCCAGTCCATCCTGCGCATGTGCTCCACCATCATGAACCTCCTCAGCCTGGCCAACGAGAACTCGGTCCCCGGAGCCGACGACTTTGTCCCCGTGCTCGTCTTTGTCCTCATAAGGGTGAGACACGCTTGTACACACACCTCGAGGATGACACCAATGTAGCCAGGAGGTAGAGGGCAGGCTATGGGTTTATAGCCATCAACACACTCTTGTACTCACTATAGTGTAAAAGCACACGAGGGTTTTTATTAGTAGTATTTATAAGATAAGATAGAACGTTATTAATCTCTTTGTTAAATTCTTGTGCCAGGTTGCATAGCAATACAGTACAATAAAACAATATGGAAATCAACAGAATAATAACAATAAACTATAAGTTTATCACATATTATAAGTGAACGCATTCATGCTATTCATGCTAGTATTACAAAAAAACATGCAACTATAGAACAAAACATGTAACTAGTTTAGACTATTTGCAGAGGAGTGTTTTTTGTTTTGTTTCCATAAACCCTTTTTTTTTTTTTTTGTTCGTTCTCCCGTCTGCTCACCTTGGTGCACTCACTTTACATATTTACATATTAATGCACGCCGTCGCTAGGCTCCGTTACGCGGCTAACGCCGGGTCCACGCCCCTATTCTCCTCCTCCTCCCTCCACCTCCTCCCTCCTCCTCCCCCTCCCCTCCAGGCAAACCCGCCCTGCCTGCTGTCCACCATCCAGTACATCAATAATTTCTACGCCAGCCGGCTGAGTGGGGAGGAGTGCTATTGGTGGATGCAGTTCACCGCCGCGGTGGAATTCATTAAGACCATCGACGATCGCAAGTGAAGCCGAACAGCCACCTGTACGGGCAGACTGCGGGGACGGAGACGGGAGACAAGGCGGGGGTGGGGGGGGAATGGGGGGGGGACACACAGCCCAGCCAACTGCTCCCTCTGCAACAGCCCCCCCCCCTCCAACCTCCTCTTCTTCCTCCCACCCGTATCCTGGCCCCCAGCCTGCTGTGTATAGCTGTACATAACCAACAGACAATGGAAGGGGTGGGGGGCGGTTACAAAGCGTATATGGCATATATACTGTATGTTGTTGGACCACATCCCGGGCAGAGATATGGTGGGTAGGCTTGGGGTGGGGTGGGGTGGGGGGGAGAGAAAAAGGCCTTGAAAACAAACAAGCAAACAAAAAAAAAGCGAAATAATTGGTTTATCTTCTTCCTTTTATCTTTGTCTGTTTCAGTCATGTTATTTTTTTTCCTCCTCTTCTCCTCGAGTGTTTTAGGACATTTTGTACCCAAGATTATTATTATTATGACTTATTATTATTATTATTGTTATTATAACATTAAATTGGTAGAATGGAATGAACAGATGAAAAAGGGACCACACTTCCTCGATTTTTGATTCTCCGCTTGTGTGTATTTTTTTTTTCTCAAAGCTGAAAACTCACGAGGGTGGATGCATTGTTACGTGGGAATGTACAGCACAGGGTGGCTTGTATACCAGAGGAGGTTCTGCACTGGGGGGGCTCGGTTCATGATCACTATGCTTCTCGTCATGCTTACCAACAACGTTAGAAGGGCAGCTTTTTGTTGACTTTTAAATTAAACCTTCCATCACTTGCTTCCTTTATTCCCTAAAAACACCCTGCTGTCAGTGACAATTTGGAAACAAAGACCCTGATATTTATCTGAAAAAATAAATATTTATTTCTTTAATTTCTTTTTAATGCTTCCTTTATCTTGTAAGGATGCGAAATACATATCACACCTGTTTTGAAGATGTCTGAGCCAACAGGATTTTAACTAACTTTTCATTTGGTTATTTTTTTAAAGGTGCCGATATACAAAAGGCATCTTCGGAATGCACATCCCAAAGGATAGTAGATAATCCCTGCAGGTTAGAAACAGGGTCTGTAAATGGGGATTAGCATTGCTACTCTTAAGAAATACTCCCAAGTACAAAAAAAAAAAAAAGGTGCCTTTAAGGCGCACACTGTGTAAGTGCCGGTGAAACAACTTTAATCAGTTGAGGTCATTTCAGGTCAGAACCCAGAACAGGCAATACTTATAATCCACTCTTGGACCAGCTTCATACAGCTCACAGAAATAATCTCAGTCCAAACTTTCAACATGCAACTGAGGTGAGGGTTGGAAGAATTTTCCCTTTGATGTTGGAAGATCCTACCTCAAAGTTGACCCCCAACACCTCCCGACCCTTTCCCTCCTGTCCGCTTGAAGTAACCGCCATCAAATTGGGTGACAACAGAGTCATCGATTCTGTTTTTTGCTCTGGTCAGAGGCTTTAAAATTCCTCCATGCAGCACCTTGTACTTGTACTGCTATGAGACCTGGTAGGATTTAAACAAACGTTGGATGTATCAAATTGCTGTGACGCTTGTGCTGATCAAGTTACCCTTCACGCGCAAGTCTCTGTGAACAAAATAATGTTTTGGTGTGCGTCCTCTGACCTTGCTGAGAAGTGACATAACTGGGCAGTGGTTGAAAGACCTGACTACCTCCTCAGAATTTCAAGAAAGGGACTCTTGTATGTGCACTTATACTTTCTTTTTTTTTTGGTTGTACTTATACTTTTTTATTTTTTTTTGCCCGCCAATCTGGTGTACTGTGGAGTTTCAATACCATTGTGTCGTGTCTGTTAGTACGAGCGTCTGTGATTAACCTGTGATTACTAAATCTCATTCTCCTCCTGAAGTCCGCAGCATCTGTTCCATGCACCGAGTGTGCCATTCGTATGCATTATAGTTTGGGATATTTCATTACGCTAATCGCTAAATGACCTGACAGCACAATATACAGTAGTATAGAGAAGAGCATATAATCAACACTATTGACTGGTTAGTGATGTGTGTGTGTGTGTGTGTGCGCGCGCGTATGTGTGTGCTAGAGTGGTTAGTGTATGTACTTCCGTGAGTGCGACAAGCGAGTGTGTAAGAAGATGGCATATTGACTGTGGCCGTTTGACCCTCTGCCTTGTCCTGCATGATGTCACTGACTGGTCTGTGCATTCTCACTCATGGTAAACAGTACAATAGGATTAGTATCTGACACAGAGCAGTAATTGAGGCTCGGAGGAGGACACTGAGCTCTCGGCTGAGGCCTTTGCATCAGCTGCCAACCGGTTAACTATTGCGCCCAACGGATGTTCTGTGTTCTTTTTAACACAAGGAGAGCAGTACTTTTCCTTGGGACTTGGATTGCCTTTGCAGCTGCAGTCATCTGACAGAAATATTATATTTGTAAGTCAAGTGTTGATTTAAGTAAATTGAGGACCTGACTGCGATTGTTGCTTCTTACCCCTTGAAGTTAATGAGATATTCACATTTACAGGTTACTTGACTATTTAAGAAGAATGGGGGAAAAAAGTGTACGTGTAGTTTATTATCTCACAAAGTCTTCATGATAATAAAGAGCATTGACTAAATGGATGCAGCCAGCAAGCGTTATGAAGAGTGCATCTCTACTAACGATGCTGCTTACATGTGGATGTGATGTCACTTCAATTAGATATACCAAATCCGATTAAATTATTTGCACCTGGCTATTGTTTCCATGTTTTCTCTGACAAATGAGCTGCCCACGGCTGTTAATAGCGACCCCGAGTGAAATACAAAAAAAGCAGACGTTTGACGCAGAGGAACAACTTAAGGCAGGAGATCCAGACACACGTGACAGTGTCAGCAGCTGTAATTTAGCATTGATTGTATGCAAACTGGCCAGATGTTTCCACTGTGGCGTGACGTAGACGGGCTGGAAACATCTGCTCTTAAAAGCTTTACAATCCTCCTTGTGCTCTGCCACTTCCCCGTGTACAAGTAGAGTTCAAAGGCTGGGTAGATAAGTGCATTTTACATTTTACTATTAATTTAACGGTGGCTTGCACAAATACAGCATAACGTCCCGGGGAAGGCACTTTGTCTTTACTGTGAAGAATGCTCTATTCTTACAAAAATAAAAACGATAAACGAAGCAAACAATTATCATGGTTGTTATTTTGCAAACATTTTATGATCCTGAGCGTGCAAAACTCAAATGAGGTTTTGACGAGGCCACAGCCCTGGGGTCCACATTGGGGGGGGGGGGGGGGGAACAAACACGTGGCCAAAGCTTAGCAAATGATAGTTCACTTAGGCTACAAGTAAACTTGGGTGGGCAGCTGTCGTTGCATAGAACATGTTTTATATTTATTCATCAATATATTGGGGGAGGACAATTTTTGAGCATATTTGATTCTTGGGGGTGTGTGTGTGTTCATTAGGGCCTTGTGTTGCCACATATGATTTCACAGTGGCCCACAATACAACTCCTATGGAAAGGGTACACTAGGCTCTGCTAGTGCGGGGGGGGGGGGGCAGCGGGGGGTGACCCCAGCAAGCAGCTACGAATACAAACCTCTCTGCAAACATTTAATTACTGCTGACAAGTGGACGCTGCCTCGTAATTGGAGAGATCCCCTCATGTACACCCTAATAGCCTTTGTTTTCTGCTGAGATATCTGCTGAAAACAAAGGCTATGAGTGTGTATGTGGGTTCATGCATATTCACATGTAGTTCATTATAGCTATAGCTGTAGTATAATTCATGGAGTGATTTTGACCTGATATCAAGATTGGTTGATAATATACATAAAAAATTATATATATATATATATATATATGTTATATTATATATTGTTATAAATATATTTCACTTTACAAACATTTCTTGACGGCAATATAGGCCTTTAACCATTGATCTTCATCTTGATGCGGTCCACCGTGGGGTTCGGTCCGCGTTCCATATTGATGTCATCCTGTTGCGTGAAGAAGACGCGAGCAGCCCTGCAGCTGACCCCAGGTGGCCGGGGTCAGAGGGTCAGAGAGGCCTTATTAAAAAACACCCAAGTCTCACAACCAATAATAATAAGAATAATAATAATAATAATAATAATAATAATAATAATAGCGTCATGAAATGAATGTTTAATAACATGTAACGTGGTTGTGCCGGCTCTCTCCTGCAGAGGGCAGACGCGGCCTTCCCGGCGACGCTCCTCCCGCCTCAGCAGACGAGACAAAGAGCAGTCGGGCGGAACTCTTGCACATTTAATATCAATGGCACTCCAAGGCTGAGCATCTATTTTTATTTTCAAGACAGTTTAAAATAAAACAAGTTATCAAACGTAGAATAATCATCATATGTATAATAATAATAATAATAATAATAATGCAACTAATAATAATAACAACAATAATAATACTTATAATAATGACTCTGGGGATGATGATAATAATAATTACAATTATATTATTATTAAGAAGAGTAACAATAATAGTATTCACACCCTGTTTTAAGCTTGAATATCAGAATAACATATTTAGAAAAAGATAAAGCCCTAATTTGAATCTAATACACGATTCCAACTCTACACTTTGAAACAGATTTCAAAGTCAAATGTTAACTCAGATCTCACAGCAAGAAGGCATCAAGATTGTAACGATGTGTTTTTTACTCTCATGCAGAAAAGTATATTCACACACGCACACACACACACACACACACGCGCACACACACACTAAAACAGAGAGCTTGCATTTCCTCAAGCTGATGGGAATGGTGAATGTGTGTGTGTGTGTGTGTGTGTGTGTGTGTGTGTGTGAGAGAGAGAGAGAGAGAAGAAGCATCCAATTGAAGCTGAATGTGAAGGAAATCTCTACAAAGGATGAAAAACCAACAACACGAGGCAGCGCGTCATTAGGATGGGGGGTGGGGGGTCTAAATGAACAAAATGTCAAATACACATATTAAAACTTAAATGGGAATCGCCGCGAGGAAACTGGGAGACGAGGAGATTAAAACTCAGAGGGATGCCGAGGCTCTCCAGCCCGGGGTCGTACTGGGAGAGATGTAAATAGAGAGACGCCGCTCTCCCAGAAAGGTTTGAAGCCCAAGACACAAACACACAGTGTATGGATATACAGTATGTGTGTGTGTGTGTGTGTGTGTGTGTGTGTGTGTGTGTGTGTGTGTGTGTGTGAGTGGTGATACATGTGTTGGAGAGCTACGATTCAGATTTAAAGTTGATGTCAAGCTTTAAGAATGAATGACTTACTTACTCCACTTGACTCTATTCATTATGAAAGGAAAGTTGGTACATTTTTATTCTTATTGTTATAGGCCTATGCCTCATTTAAAGGGGCAATGTGTAAGATTGTGAGTTCAAAACAGGACAAAAATACAATTGTTGACAGAATGTGAAGAGTTTTGATGATTGATGTTAAAGACGTCTATGTATTGTGTTGCAGAGATATTTACTTAAGTTAGCAGCTAGCACCGCCCGTACCGTCTCATAATACCACTTGTACCTGAAGAGGTGATTGGCATCACTCGCATTGTCCAGCCTGCTCTCAGACAACATGAGAGGAAGAGGAAGAGGCGCTGCCCAGAGGGCTTGCTCTAACCTCTCGTCAATCATGTAACGCTTGCTCACTGTAAACAGCAAGTGGCTACTAGAAGTTTCTGGTGGAATACTGCCCCCTATTTGGTGGAGGACTAATTTGACATTTGCCAAAAATCTTACACATTGCACCTTTAATACCTATCTTTATCTCCATGTCTGTTCAATGTTCCATCACAACAATGGTTTGTATCTCACTGGGGTGTGGGTACGCCGGTGGTTTTCAAACTCTTTGAAGAACACTAATCTCAGCAAAATCTCAGGGCACACCTGTATTCAAATAATAGAACTTGCCTCTCGATTAGACAACGAGAAAAGTACTCATATAGTAAATGAAAAATGTATTTATTGTATAGTTGTATGTATTGCAATAATAATGTATGGTTGTCACAAAATCCCACGACACACCTGGACTTGCCTCCTGACCACCTCTGTGTATCAAATACATACCCTATGGTTTTTGTCCTCCATCATTGTGTGGCACAATTGCATCAATTAGATAAAGCCATCAATTGAGATTGTGCTTCTGTGGCCACACTCTGCCTTCCCAGATATGATGCTTGTGTCATTAGAAATGAACAGTTTTCATCGGCACAGCTAATTACCTGCGAGCGTAAGAGTGGGTGGGCGGTGGCATCATGGAAACAGAACAGGAATTAGATGCACTTAGCCTTCACATGTTAATGTGAAGGCTAATGTGAAGGAATCAACAGCCAATTACCTTGACAAGTGCAGGTGTACCAGCACCACCACCAGCACCACCACCACCACCACACGGCCCCTTTGGTACATTTCCATAAATATGGCAATAAGTGTCCCTTTTTTATTGTACATGCATTTTCTGTCACATTTGCAATTAAGCGCTATTGTTAGCTGAGTGTCAACTAAGGTACACATTGATAAGACTCCCCATGGGGTAACGTTGATATGCAGCCTTATTGTAGCATGGAGCATTCATTTTCCTCTCTCTCTCTCTCTCTCTCTCTCTCTCTCTCTCTCTCTCTCTCTCTCTCTCTCTCTCTCTCTCAGATCCACATGACGACCGAGTACAGACGACGTCTAAAGTGCTCTCTTGTGCAACTTTTACTGATGAAGAAAGAAAGAAATAAAAAAAGTTGTGTTGGTAGTTCCCTGGCAGATAGTGTGTGTGTGTGTGTGTTTGTGCGTGTGTGCATGCGTGGTTTCTGGTGTGTGTGTGTGTATGTGTGTGTGTGCGTGCGTGCATGTGTGGTTTCTGGTGTGTGTGTGCGTGTGTGTGTGTGTATGTGTGTGTGTGCTTGCGTGCGTGCATGCGTGGTTTCCGGTGTGTGTGTGTGTGTGTACAGAATCCAGGCTGATGCTGATCAGCCCTGTCACTGGACTGCAGGTCAGGCCCTCTGCTCCCACCACTGGCCCCGACACATCCGGAGAGGCAGGCACCCACAAGTTACAGACACATACACACACACACCAGGCATACACAATAACCAACATTAACAATAAGACATACTGTATATGGAAACATGCACAAAACATATGAGGATCCCTGGGGGTTGTTATGGTGATGTGTCCGTTGTTGTGATCATTACGCCACCATTACCAGGTGGTGGGCTTTTCCTGCAAATTCCTCTGTGACACTGCCCCCACCCACCCCCTCCCCCCTCCCCCACTGCCCCCCCCCCCCCCACACACACACACACACACACCCCTGTTCAGAACACGGTTCAGGACCCTGGGAGAGGCGTCTGGCAACATGCCCGATCTACAAGTGAGCTGTCCTATCGCTGACATCAAGTGAGCTGAGGATGTCATGTCTTCATCCTGTGATAGTTCAATCCCCCTTTCAGGAGGGATCAAGCTCTGTGTCGCTGCAGAGAGAGAGAGAGAGAGAGAGAGAGAGAGAGAGAGAGAGAGAGGGAGAAGGAGAGAGGGAGAAGGAGAGAGAGAGGGGGAGAGAGAGACACCGTGAAGATAAGTGTAGTGGATCATGCTAGCTCTCGGGGACGTTTGAGAAACAGCCCATGCGACACACAGGGCTTCTAATAACGGATGGTCACATAATCACAGAACACAGACTCAGGGTTCACACTCGGCTTGCTTGTGTTTGCACTCGGAGGCTTGGTTACCTTCCTGTTCACATGAAGGCAGAATGTCCACTATACTGGGAAATAATCGACCAATAGACAAAGTGGCACGGACGCGACAAGTCATGGAAATCACGAGTGAATCCACGACAGGCGACGTGTTTCCAACGAGGCTGGGTGGAGGGGGGGGGGGGCTGAGATTATGATGGTGGAGATTATCAAGCTGACTATCTAGTGGGTTGGTGAGTTACACAGAGAAGCCATGATACTCTCATTTTATTTAGAGAAAGAGATGATATGGTCAAGTGATAAGAGCGTCGATGAAAAAAAACAGTGCGTTCGTTTACAAGGACAATATCTATTGTCGATTATACTTGATATATACTTAACTGAAACGTATCAGACTTAATATTGCACAACTTACAAACATTATGTTCAATGTAGAATCTCTCTCTCTCTCTCTCTCTCTCTCTCTCTCTCTGTCTCTCTCTCTCTGTCTCTGTCTCTCTCTCTCCTTTGTTTGCCCTCCAGCTCTTAACCTTGTTCTACTTGACTCCTGAACCATTGTAAAATCTGATTGCTATGGGTCTCTACCACATACACCTGTTCAGGACCAGAAGACCCGGGCACATTTGAATACATTACAAGAAATCATCTCCTTAAAATAAATAAAGGCAGAAAAATAAGTGTTGTACGTATAATGGCAGTTTGTGACTATATGAACGACCCTGTTTAAATGCTGAATATGCACGGTGAACAAACATATTCCTAAGGAGGACGAGACTCATGTGATGTGTAGACGGGTGGAGTAATACAATGCCATCATCTCTGAAGAAGAATATTCGACACAATCCATTCTCTATAACTGGCCAGTGCAGTATATATATATACACACTGTATACATTCTAATTATCTGTGGTTAAAGATTCGAGGCAGGAGCCAATAAACTTCGGTGTATCCGCTTGGCTCTGTTTAGCGGTAAACACTGTGGCTGCTTACCAATTCATATTAATCACTTTTGAAAAGACATCAATAAAGTAGCCCAATGGAAAAATGGCAATTAAGCTCTTATTGGCCCGAACGTGATCGGTGTGGTCAGAGGTCACGTGTCAGCCGTCAATGGCTGCTTTTGTGTGTGTGTGTGTGTGTGTGTGTATCTGCGTTTGTGTGTGTTTGTTTGTACAGTGTGTGCATGTGTGCGTCTTGGCACCTCGGATTCACCTGCCTCTGTTCTTTAATGACGTGTGTGATGGCACAGTTTGACCACAACAGAAGAACCCCCAGAAGCCCACTCTTGTTGTTGTGATGGTGGTACTGCAGGGAAACCCCTGGCCCTCCATCACTCTGTCACCAACACACACTGCGCCCCCCCCCCCCCCCCCCCCCCCCCACACACACACACACACACACACAGCGCTCCACAATGCTATATATTAATTAAGGGCCTTCACAAACCATATCGTGCGTGCTGAAGCCGGGGTCTCCCTCCCTCACTTCCTCTCTCACTGTCAGACAACATTAGGAGGCGCGCGAGAGGAGATCGCGGGGAGGTGGAGGGAAGGACCAGGGTGTGGTGGTGGTGGTGGTGGTTGTGGTGGTGGCGCTGTGTCTGTTTGGTGGTGGGCGACGGTGGCATCAGGGGGTGGAGGTGGTGGTGGTGGTGGTGGTGGTGGTGGTGGAGCCCCTTTCCCTCCAGAATGTAATCTCCCTGATGACATTACACGGGGGGGGCAGCCTCTAAACTGATAAATTGCAGATTAAATAGCGGCCACACTCCACTTCCCCGCTACACCCTGCACCCCCCCCCCCCCCCACCCACCCCCCGTTGTCTTCACATACACACACACACACAGTTTTTTTCTTTCTTTTCTGATGCTATCCGCCGCCTTCTTGGCCTGTCAGTGTGGCCTAATCGGCGGCGGCACTAAAACACGGGGTCCTGACGGAGGCAGATCAGGAGTGATGAACATCTCTCCGTGGCAAAAGGCGGGCCAGCTCCCGACTACCCGCTGGAAGGCACCGCATCACTTATGCAGAAATCAAGCGGTGCGCCCCGGCACCCGGGAATTATGCCCGCTGACAGGAGATGCATGAGGTGCGCGCGGCGGCCTTGACAACTGATGGTTAACTGCGGCGGCGGCGGCGGCGGGGGTGACCCCGGCAACACAAAAGGATACGGCTGCTTATTAATGGCAGAGCGACCACGTCGATAATCTCTGCTTTTTGGGTGGCGTCCGCTTCACGACGGAGCCGTGTGGCCGGGCTGCAGCGCGGCACACACACACACACACACACACACACACACAGACATGGGCATGCACACACACACACACACACACACACACACACACATTTGCATGCACACACACATGCTCACGCATATACATGGACATGCAGATACATGCGCATGCGCACGCTCACACACACACACACACGAACACACACACACACACACACACATACACTGTGACTTCACATATGTCTCACACATGCAATCACACATACACAGTACACACTCACACACACACACACACACACACAACACACAAACCACCACACACATACCGACCTCCCCCCCCCCACACACACACAAACTAGACCTGAATATAAATATACAAACCACTGACTTCACATGTGTTTTACACACACATACACACTCACAACACAAATTTCTGCATGATTTCAGACTTTTATTTTTTTTACCTTAGATAAGTTCACACACCATCTGGAAAATTTTAAAATCGAGGTGAATATTAATCAAATTATATACATGAGTTTAATTATTCATATATATTTTTTCCCTTAAAAACCTTGCCTGCGGTATGGGGGTGTTGGTGGGTGCGGAGGAGGTGGGGGGTGGGGTGGTTGGTGATAGGGAGGAGGAGGAGGAGGAGGAGGAGGAGGAGGAGGGGGAGGAGGAGGAGGAGGAGGAGGAGGAGGAGGAGGAGGAGGAGGGGGAGGAGGGCGGTGGTGGTGTGTGCACGAGCAGCCCGATCCATACACACCAATACAAAGGCATAAGTCATTAAAATCCTAAATGCATGTTGCTCTTGTCGTCTATGGAAATATTTGCAATGTATATTCTAATTTTTCCGAATAAATTAGGGAAGGATGCATTCTCATGTAAATTTATTCAAGGCGAAAGCAAAGGAGAGCATGGGGGGTGCGGTAAGATCTGGCCCGATTATGCATAATTGTATTATTGTACCCTTCATTTCTACATATAGCTGTGTATTGCCTGGTCATTAAATTCTAAAATAATGGCAACCTGGCCACTTCTCCATCCTAATTGCCCCTTCCTTGCAAATGCCTTCCCCAAGACAATATGATGAAGTGTGCCGTAGGATGTGTTAATAAGATGGCATTTTGTACGCCGCCAAGACGGAGACCGAGACCACTGTCTCTGCATTCAGAGGACCATTTCTCTTTTGCACGTTCGTTCCACACATGGATTGACTTCCTTGACAATCCTTATTTTTATTCATATATCCTCTCTGTCTCTGTCTGTCTGTCTCTCTCACTCTCTCCCCCTGTCTCTGTCTCTCTCTCTCTCTCTCTCTCTCTCTCTCTCTCTCTCTCTCTCTCTCTCTCTCTCTCTCTCTCTTCCTCGCTGATCCCTCGGCAGGCAGCTGGAGCGAGCCGACCGAGTTGACCCCTTGAACCCTTGAAACCCCGAGACTTGCAGCCTTCAGTCTCGACTCATCACAACAAGCGGGGGTCAGGCGGGGTCAGGGGGAGGTCATTAACGTAACGTGTCTTTAATCCATTCGGGGGTCATGAAGTGAATTGCCGTTTGAATGTGTCCGTTCTGTTCCTTCATGAATGCAACGTATTTACCTAATTGGCATGGCGGTCGTCCCATGGCGCCGCCCGGTGCGATTACAAACGCATGACAAATGCGAGAGACACCGCATTTTTATTTAAACATGTGGCGTCGCTCTCTCTCGTCATCTGTCTCTTTCTCTTCTCCCGTCTCTCTCTCTGTTCTTCTCTCCTGTCTCTCTCTCTCTGCATGGGAGGCCGGCCGCCAGTGACTAGAGCATGGTGGGAGGAGAGTGGTGGCCATAGTTTGTTGGTTTTTCCTGAGCTGTATGAAAAAGGGCCATCTCTATCTCTCCTCTCCTCACTCTCTCCCTCCTATCGTCTCACTCCTCTCCCTCTATCCTCTCTCTTTCTGCTCTCTCTCGCTCCTCTCTTTCACTCTCGTTCCCTCTCTCTCTTTCTTTCTCGTCTCTCTCTTGACTCTCTTCTCGAACACACACTGTGTTTCTTCCCCATTACTTCAATGTTGGCCCGTGATGAGTGCTCCATTAAACACAGACGAACCAAGCGAACAAGCAACAACAACGAGCAGGCAGCAGCAGGCAGCGAGCAGCAGTAGGCAGCATAGTATCAGACACCCTCAGAGAAGAGTGAGTTGACACATTCCGGGAGACGGCCGGCCTCCCCAGGTGCGGCCCGGTACTCCTGGTGGTTCTCCTGCTCCCCCAGAACACGGCGACCGGAGCCCGGGTGTCGTGGGCGAGCGCGCCTGACGGATGGTTCCTGTAATACGTGCAAAGTGCACCCGGGTGGACGGTGTGTAGCATACAGTGAGTGGACTCCCTGCTGGACAAATACTACTACTAGTACTAATACGACTACTAGTACTACTATACTACTATTACTATACTACTACTACTATACTACTACTACTATACTACAGTACTACTACTACTGGGCTGCCTGCCCTGCTCCTGGTCACATGAGCGTGGACCCCCCCCATCCACCTCGCCTCCCCACTGACTCTTCTGTGTTCCGCCTCCTCCTCCTCCTCCTCGTCCCTCACCTCCTCTTTCTCCTCCACCTCCTCTTTCTCCTCCTCGTCTTCCTCCTCCTCGTCTTCCTCCTCCTCCTCCTCCTCCACCTCCCCCTCCTCCTCCTCCTCTACCTCCTCCTCCTCCTCCTCTACCTCCTCCTCCTCCTCCTTCCCCTCTTCCTCCTCCTCTACCTCCTTCTCCTCCTCCTCGTCCCTCACCTCCTCCTCCTCCCTCCTCCCTCCTCGTCTCCCTCCTTCTCCTCCTCTCTTTCTCCTCCTGCTCCTCCTCCTCCTCTACCTCCTCCTCCTCCTCCTCGTCCCTCACCTCCTTCACCTCCTCCTCCTCCTCATCCTCTTCCTCCTCCTCCTCTTTTCTCTCCTCCTCTACCTTCTCCTCCTTCCCTACCTCCTCCTCCTCCTCCTCCTCCTCCTCCTCTACCTCCTCCCCAAACTCTCTCTCTCTCTCTGCTCAGCTGTGTCTCTCTCCCCTCGGCGGCGGGGCGCTGTGCTGTCTCCGTGACGTACGGCCGCAGCGTATCCCCCTGCATCCTTTAAGAGCAGAAATTAATGACAAGCACGGCGCTGCTCATTTATAATTGCTTCATTATACCGTTGTGTTCTCCTGACAATAATAGTGTTGCTGC
>PIJE02000049.1:904111-909111 GCA_002895965.2 Coryphaenoides rupestris
TCTTTAATGAGCTACTCGTGTTTCAAGCGTTTAACTCAGAGGTTTACGACGGCACGGAATTAGCTTCCAGCTCAGAAAAAGAGAAAGACCCAAAAATATCATATATCTCTTCAGAATTGTAAAATAATCTCAATTAATCAAATTATTTTGGTGCAAAAAAAATGCACATGCAGCCTCACACTGGGGGAGTGTGTCTTGTGATTGACATGGTGGATAGTAGTCAGTGAGACGGACCTGGGCGATAACATCAGTAATAAAGAGTCTGGGTGCTGTGATTACCTTCAATAGTGTGGAGATTAGCAGGGTGGGGTCGGGGACAGCCCACTCTGATACGCCTGGCGTGGTGACAACAGTAGCATGGGTGGGGGGGGGGGGGGGGGGGGTGTTTCTCATTTACTGCAGCACCTAACAGGAGACCACCACTGTTACAGCTATTTAGAAATAAAAATCACTGGTGTGTGAAATATTAATAATCATCATAATATACTCTCCTAGAAAAATACTAATGTTAAGTAAAACATCATGAAAATGAACTATTTCTATTCATTATACTCCCCCCCCCCCCCCTCTCCTTCATCATTTTGGTTTTGTGTTCTTTTCCTTGATTCTTTTTTCCAAATTGTCTTTATTCTGCTGGAGCATCACAGCGCTCCATCACTGTCTCAGAGGCGAGCTTAATTAGTTGCTAAGAGAAAGCTGCCAGTGGTGGCGGTGGTGGGGGGCTAAGAGAGGGGGACACACTTTGGTTTTGCTCTGAACTTGGCTAATTATCAGGTAGACTGTAATTTACTCCGGTCCCCGGAGGCTCCCGACAGCGGGCCGCACCAACCAAGAAGAAAAGAAACCAGACAGGGGAAGTAGGAAATGCTGCAGTTTGCTTTCTTTACATTAACTGAGGGTAACAATTGTAATGGTAGTAATAATAATAATAATAATAATAATAATAATAACAATAATAACAATAATAATAAAACAAATAATAATAAAAACTAATAATAAGAATAATACAGTAATATTAATAATAATAATAATTATTATTGTTGTTGTTGTTATTATTGTTATTATTATTATTATTTTAGTAGTAGCTGTAGTAGTAGCAGTAGCAATAGTACTATTTAATTCTATAATAATAATATAATAAAAATAATAGTGCTAATTATTAATAATACTATTAGTATTATTCTAAGTATAATTTTTTTATATTTTGAACTACTTCTAGTAATAATGAGAAGAACAATATCAATAACAATATTTGTTGTCGTTGTTCTTACTATTATCTTTATTAGTGATAGTTTGCAGTATGGAGTGGTAGACATATTATATAGAGATGCAATCAGTCAATCCTTTGCTTGTGTGTGTGGTGTGTGTGTGTATGTTGTGTGTGTATATATGTGGTGTGTGTGTGTGTGTGTGTGTGTGTGTTCTGTGTGATTATCTGTGTGTGTGGTGTGTGTGTCTGTGTGATTATCTGTGTGCTGTGTCTGTGTGTTTATCTGTGTGTGTGTGTGTGTGTGTGTGTGTTTATCTGTGTGTGTGTGTGTGTGTGTGTGTGTCTGTGTGTGTGTGTGTGTGTGTGTGTGTGTGTGTGTGTGTGTGTGTGTGTGTGTGTGTCTGTGTGTTTGCTGTGTGTGTGTGTGTGTGTGTGTGTGTGTGTTTATCTGTGTGTGTGTGTGTGTGTCTGTGTGTGTGTGTGTGTGTGTGTGTGTGTGTGTGTGTATATCTGTGTACATGTGCTTGCACACTGCCCTTGCAATCCCACGGCCCGACGTGGTAACACACCACTGAAGGCAGGGAGAAAGGTGTTGGGAGAACATATTGGCAGGCTGGTGAGGGCGGAGGAGAGAGAGAGAGAGAGAGAGAGAGAGAGAGAGAGAGTGGGAGAGTGGGGGGGTGGGGGTGGGCGGGGCGCAGGACGTAGTATTACTCAGTATGGCGACAGAGGGAGAGCGCGGGGTGGATGTCATTTATTTGCAGTGGAGTCGCAGCCGTGACAGGGACTGTGTTTAGCAGATTCCTATCCCACATGCATCAAATTATGATCCTGAAGTGGCGGAGACGAAAGGGAAGGTTGAATTGCCATTGACCTGAGTGAGCTAAAATGACATAGATTCAGACAAATAGAGCTCTGAGTGAGGCGCTGGCAAAACAAAGATGGATGTGTCGTGGCAAGACGGCACACACACACACACACACACACACACACACACACACACACACACACACACACACACACACGGGCCCCTCTCACACTCCCTCTGTGTGATGAGTGCAAACTTTTGACGGCCCACTCTGGATGCATCATTCAGGTCTATTGCTGTCGGCCTTGATTTCCATTTCAATGTGCACCCGAAAAAACACCCCAACCTGAAACTCAAAACACTCTCAGAACCAACTTCACCGCCACTTGATGGTGTGTGTAAAGGTGCAGTAGGGAGGAGTCACCCGAGTGTCTTACAAAGAGTGTTCAAACAGAGAGACTTTATGAGGAGGAGGAGGGGGAGGAGAGTTAGGTCCTCAGAGTTTTCCAGACAGTCTGTTGTTGTCTTCCAGGGCGGGTGTCCGGCATTACCCCCATACTGAGACTCCTGGCAGCCCTGTGTGTATGCGTGTGTGTGTGTGCGTGTGTGTGCGTGCGTGCACACGTGTGTGTGTGTGCATCACTGGGGGGGGGGGGTTGCAGCGTCCAATATGCACGGCCGAGTGCGTTGAGAAAAGAGAGCACTTGTTCCTCACTTGCTTTAATTGTTCCACAGAGACTCGTGGAATTGGAATCTAAGTGGAATTCCAGGCTCCGACTCAAACCCCTGATACCACCATTAACCCACCAGCCCCCCTCCCCCCCCCCTCTCTCTCTCTCTCTCTCTCTCTCTCTCTCTCTCTCTCTCTCTGTGGGCTGGCGGGGTGGGGCGCTCGGAGCATCTTGATTGGGTCCTGTCTTCATCCCGGGCATCTTCTGGGGTGGGGGGAGCGGGGGGGGGGCTGGGAGATGAGGGTGGTGGGGGCCGGGTGTGGGTGGGGGTGGTGGTGTGTACGGGGCCGAGCCGAGGTGTTAGGCTTTATTAGCTCCTCCTAAAGCCAGGAGCACCCCTGGGAGGTCAGACGGTCGGTCGTTAAAAATCTATTGTGACTCGTCTGAAAAATGAATAAATGACCGCGTTATTGGCTCTCTCTCTCTCGCTGCCGTGGCTGTCGCCGCCGCCGTCGCCGTGGCGACCAGGCGGCTGTTTGTCTAATCAAGTAGGAGTACGGGGCGCGGGGCGAAGTCAACCGCAGCTGACGTGCCACATTTTATTTAGGCTCCACCCCCACCCCCACACCCCAAACCCCCCCCTCCTACTTCTTTCAGTTGCGGGGGTCTGTCAGAGGAGTTTAAATGTGTAATGAACAAAGCGGCCGGTGATTTGAAATATAATCCCATTACACTGATGAAATTACAAAGGCGGCAAGAGTTCACAAATCACACTCATTGTGTTCCACGGTGAGTGATGCCCCCGCGGTGGCGGTGGCGGCAGCGCGGGTGAGACGGGCGCACCGCCGCCACCGCCACCGATGAATAGTGACAGAGGCGGGAAACCGGTGCGATTGGGAAGTGCAGCAAAGCATGCTCTCCCCCCTGGTGTGTGTGTGTGTGTGTTGTGTCTGTGTCGTGTCTGTGTGTGTTGTGTGTGTGTTGTGTGCATGTGTGTGTGTGTGTACTGGGAAACATGGCGGTGGCCAGTGTGTCCTCACCTCTGCTGCCTGCCGCTGTTGGAAGCGTGAAGGAACGGAAGCAGAACGCAAGCAGCAGTCACCTGGAGTATAGACCTCCACCTCCACCTCCACACCCCACCTGCACACCCAGGCCTATACGCCGCCCTGGTTGGCTGGCTGAACCCTGGCCTGCCCTGGGTATGACCCTGTCCCGGGACCCCTGGAGTAGATCCAACCAACCTACAAGAGAGAGAGAGAGAGAGAGCACAAAGAGAGAGCGAGAGAGAGAGAGAGAGAGAGAGAGAGAGAGAGAGAGAGAGAGAGGGGGAGAAAAAGGCTGTCCCAAAGCTATTTTTCAATTCAGAAAATCCCCGTCTGACACAAGCATCCTGAAACATCAGAGGAAGTTACAAATGACATTTGGAAAAAGACAAACATCCCTTTATTTGCACAGCCTTTTCCTCATCTTACTTTTCCATCTTATAATACCAACATTCCCCACAACCTCATAAAACCCAAAACTAGTTTGCCGCATGAAAAAAAAAAAAAAAGACACTTTATTTTCCCTTTCATGTGCCGGCATCTTAGATTCAGACCTTAGGATGCACAGAGTTTTAAGTGCAGAGACTGTCGAGTTCCTTTGATGACTCCCTTTGATAAGACTGCTAACAGTTAGGCCTGTGGCTTAGAGAGAGAGAGAGAGAGAGAGAGAGAGAGAGAGAGAGAGAGAGAGAGAGAGAGAGTCAAAAGTTGTATTAGCTGCAGAAAAAATGGAGAAACTTGTGTTTTGGTTTCCTACTGCTTTAATTGGAGCCCTCGCATGCCCCTTAAACAACATCATATGAAGCTAATAAGACTTAAAAAGTACATCTCCCTCCAAAATGCTTACCATTTTTAACGCTAATGAACTACGGCGTGCGGTGGAGATTGCCAAACTGCGGGGAGACCTACAGTATATTACGGAGAATTCCCCCGCTGCTGCTCGCCCCCCCCCCCCCCACACACCCCCCGCCCCCCATAAAACACATTTGACGACAGGAACTTGTATCTGGTTATTCCTGTTTAATTGGAGCCGCTGAGTGATGCAAACTAGATTTTAATGCCCTTCCCTGCTGCTTGACTGCATGCAGCAGCAGCAGCAGTAGCAGCAGGCAACAGCAGCAACAGCAGCAGCAGCAGCAGCAGCAGCAGCAGCAGCCCTCCCTCCCTTCCATCTATTCCCAGGGAAATGACCAGCAGACCAGTACCCGCGTTGCACACACACACACACACACACCGCGTTCCCGACAGAGCCCCTCTCCTGAGCTGCG
>PIJE02000049.1:914111-924111 GCA_002895965.2 Coryphaenoides rupestris
TGAATCTGCATTTATTGTGTGACGTAGACACATGGCTCATCTCGGTTACAACATTATTGTTGCAATCACAATCACCGAGGATATATTAACCTTAATTATTCATGCTACAGTTGTACATAATAGGTCATTGTAGCACCGGGTGATTGTAATGGCGTCATTTCACAGCATATGCCACCTGCGCCATTTCATATAATTTCTCCTATTTTGGGTCCCTTCCAAAATATGATACCATGTTTAGGATGTGAAGTTTTAGGTATTTAGTAAGGAAATAAGAGAGATTTCCCCGCCCCCGCCCCCCCCCCCCCCCCCACTCCCATCTCCTTGTGAATACAACTCATTGTTTATGACTTTGGATTCTCTAACAAGCGTTAACCTTTGGAAATCAGATTTATATTTGCATTTGTCAACCTCCGCTGGCAATAAACGCCTCGGAAACGTCAAGCCGTTCCCCGTGACCTCGTGAAGTATTACATTGTTTGGCTTAAAGTTATAAATCAAACATCAATTCCCACTCATAAAGGGTTTTTCCACTTACACAACTCTGGCTCGTAGTGAATCACCTGCCGCGCGCCGGGGACATTAACGCAGGGAAAGATCCCCATTGTTGTAATGCGAACACAGTACGGTCTGAGCCCTATAGTATCACCGAAACATAAATTACGTCTATACTTAGCTAATTGCTGACCCGAGATGTGTAATAAAAGGAAATGGACAACATTTGAGCACATGCTGCAGTATCCCGCGATAAGGTGCGTTCCGTGTGTGTGTGTGTGTGTGAGTTAAAGTCTGCCTGTATAGGAACAACACCGGCGTGCAAGGTAGGCCTACGCGTGAAAGGAAAGGTAACCTTCACTTCGATGTCATTTTTTGCGATTCTCTTTGGTGAACTGTCCGAGGGGAAGGAGCCAGTGGTGCGCGTGGCGAGCAGCAGCAGCAGCAGCAGCAGCAGCAGAGCCAGCAGGCCAAGCAGAGCGAGCCAGCCAGCAGGACTCGTCGGCCTGTTTCCTCGCTCTAGGCTGCTCTTTTCTGGCTCCCGTCGCTAAAAATCCGACGGCGACTCGTCGCACGGAAATGTCAGGACCGCCGAGGAACTGACGATGATGCGAACGGACGGCCGCCGTCGCGTCAAATCCAGTGGATGTCACTAAACTGGAACATATGTTATTTAAACTATAGCGTTGTGATAATTCTCCTTCAAGATGGCTCATAAAGCGGCAATTTATTAGGCTAAATCTGTGGTGATGATAAGAGATAATTTTTAATGGAAGGTTAATGCGGGAATCGAAAGATAAAAAAAAGGAGCCCTTTGGCCTGCTTTCTGCAGGATAGCAGCCCAGGCGTGCAAACAGCAGACAGCCTTTTACACACCGTGGGGCTGCTCCCCTTTCATTACATTTTATAGCTCCCAGCATAAAAATATACGGAACATTTTCATGGCTAATAAAACCCCCGATCCTCATACGATATGGAGAACAGAGGCCTGCATGCATGTCATGCTTTTGTGTGTGTGTGTGTGTGTGTGTGTGTGTGTTTTTATAAGGAGGGAAAACCTAGCTTAAGCAAAGCTTCTTCTGCCAGCCACATCCCTGGCTGCTGCTGCTGCTGCTGCTGCTGCTGCTGCCGCTGCTGCTGCTGCTGCTGCTGCTGCTGCCGCTGCTGCTGCTGCCGCCGTTGCTGCTGCTGCCGCTGCTGCTGCCGTTGTTGCCGCCGCTGCGTTGGTGCGTCGGCGTCTGCGCGGCGCCGGCGGCTCCCCTGTGCCTTCGCCCGCACACACACACACACACACACACACACACGCACACACACAACACACACACACACACACACACACACAACACACAACAACACACACACACACACACTGCAAGCACAATGCCGCCTTTCCAGCCAGCAGGACTTGGGGTGGGGAGTGGGGGGATTGTGCGGGGGGAGGGGGTGGGGCGGGGGGGGGGGGGGGGGGGGGTTATCCCTCCTTATAGATATGTGGAGCATATCTGTCGTCCATACGAAACACAGAAGTGGGCTAATAATGTATTCCCACCTGATCTATGGAGCAAGCCAGCCTTTAAAAGCAATACATTCATCATTAAGGGGTAGTAGTAGTAGTAGTCGTAGTACATGTGCACCAAAGCCCCCGGAATTGCGTCGTCCACATGCACAGGGCCTCATATGCGTTTGTGGGTTCATGTGCCTACAGTGTGCCCAATCTGCCCCTCACCTCCACAACCTGCTGCCACCACCGCCACCCCCGAGGCAGAGAGGACAGCAGTGAGTAGAGGCCATGGGTGTTATGTAAATCTGAGAAGGGGTGGCGATGCTTTTTTATTTACATTGCATCCCACCCCCACCCCCCCCCCCCACCTCCACCCCCCACCTCCATCTACATCAACTTGGATTTCAATCATCTGGACCCCTCCCCCCTTCTCTCCCCCCGCCCCCCCCCCCGCACCCCCCTTCTCCCTCCTCTACTCTACTCTAGGGCAGTCTAGTCCTCCCGCCACCGCCGCCGCCACCACGACTTCACACACAACCTGGGGGTGGTGGCGGGTGGTGGCGGCGGCGGCGCGTGGCGGTGGTGGCGGTGGCGGTGGCGGTGGTGGTGGAGGGGAGCGTAGAATTAGCTTGAAAAGTAGGCCACGAATAATTGTCTGGACAAGGGAGTGTATCAGCGCTTTGCCACGTTCAACTCCCTGCCACTCAAGCCTCATATGCTTCCTGCTGGCGGGAGGCGGGTGGGGGGTGAGGTGTTGGGGGGGGGTGCGGCTGGTTAGCTTACATCGCCGTAGCGTGTGTGTTATGTCTGCGCGCTGTGCTCTGACTTACTGGTCTCCCCGCCCCGCCGCTAGCCTGCACACCGACTAATGCAACGCTACACCGACGGCGGCTAAACATAATTAATATGTATGAAAGGTGGGGAAAAGGGGAAGAAAGGAGGCACTTTGATTAATTGTTCCCGCGTGTTGGCGTTACCGCATTAATAACCGGAAGGATTAGAGGGGTCAGGTATGACCTGTTAAACATGAAAATTTCATAGAATACGAGACACGGCTGACAGTAAAAAGACAGTAAGCGTACACAGGCAGGGCTCTCACGCTGGCACCAGTATAAATTACTCAACGTGGCGTAACAGCAAACCCAATCTGAACAGTGTGCTGGGATATCATTAATAATAAACAGGCCCGAGTCTCATTTATTAGAATAGTGAAAAGTCATGTTTTCTCTCTCCGATGTGGCCTATTTTAAAAGCGCGTCTGTGGGAATTGCGCCACAGAGCACCGGCGCTCGTGTCTGGGAGCCGTGGTTTGCCGGGGGCCCCCGCGGGGAGGGCAGCGCGGGGAGCTCGCGGGCAGCTGAGCGCACGGCTCGCTCCNCCTGAGGAGCTGGGTGGGGCAGAGGACAGCCAGCATGCTTAAATGACTCCCTCGTAAAGGCCCATGGCCCGCCGCTGTATTGCATCCCCAGTTTGTGAGGTTCAGGGTAACCGAACTGAACACTTCAGAGGATGCCGGGCAGCGCGGACTCTGCATTGACCAGATCATTAAACAGTAGGGGGTCTGAACCCCGAACTAATTAAAGCCACTTATGTGCGCTCGATCCTCCTATACTCATTTTGTCCAACTCCCCTTCCTCCTCACTGGGTTCCGTTGTTTGAGAAGATGCAGCGCCAACTCTCTGAAGTTGGCTTTTATTAGTCGGGCTCCTCTGCTTAATTGATGGTCAATGCACCGCTCCCCATCCTTCTGAAGTGTGCAGGTCGTTACCATGGCAACCTGCACAAACTGGGGATGAGATAAGGGCGAGAGCCATGGCCTTGAGGGAGTCATTAAGCATCTGTCTCCTCCCCACCTCCCCACCTCCTCCCCACCCCTCTACCCCCACCCCCACCCCCGTCTATCCAGGCCCCGTCTAGCAGGGAGGCAGAGTCTAACAACGGGGTTGGCTCTCGACCCCCCACCCCCCCCCCCCGCCCGCCCTCTTCCTCGTGAGCCTGGTCATCACCCATCATCGCTGAGGGTGACGGAGGAGGGGTGTCATCCAGTTGGGGAGACAGCACCCATATGTTTACAAAGGACAAGAGAAAGACTTGTGGGATATGGAGGACATATAACATACACATGCTACTGCCCATGTAGGTTATGCATTGGTAACATACACATGTTACATATGTATGTATGTAACATGCATATGTAACATACACATGCATGTATGTAACATACAGATGTAACAT
Organism: Coryphaenoides rupestris; assembly: GCA_002895965.2. Lineage (NCBI taxonomy): Eukaryota > Metazoa > Chordata > Actinopteri > Gadiformes > Macrouridae > Coryphaenoides > Coryphaenoides rupestris. Next base: position 918,340 of record PIJE02000049.1, read on the forward strand.
ACATATGTATCAAACATACACAACATACATGTGTAATGTTCTATGCCACATACATATGTAACATACATATGGATGTATGTAACATGCATACGTAACACACAACATGCATATGTAGCCTGCATAACATACACATGTAACAAAAGTATGCAACATACATATGTAGTGTTGTATGTAACAAACATATGTAACAAATACATGCATGTATGTAACATGCATATGTAACATACACATGTACGTATGTAACATGCATATGTAACATACACATGTATGTATGTAACATACATAACATACACATGTAACAAACATATGCAACATACACATGTAACAAACATGTGACATACACATGTAACACATGTACACACCATACATATGTAATGTTGTATGCCACATACATATATAACATACATAAATAACATACACATGCATGTATGTAACATAAATATGTAATGTAGACATTTAACAAACATATGCAACATACTTATGTAACATGCATATGTAACAAATATGTAACATACACATGTAACAAACATACACAACATACATGTGTAATGTTCTATGCCACATACACATGTAACATATATATACATGTATGTAACATGCATATGTAACACACAACATTCATATGTAGCATATGTCGCATACATATGTAACATACATATATTTGCGGGATAAGCATAAAACATATTTTTGCATTTTGTCATGTGGATGAATTATTTTCTTGATTTTAACCTCTGTTATCTCGTAATACATAATTGTTTTTATTGAGCTCTAACTACATAATGTCTCTAATGCAACACAGCTCTCTCCCCCATCCCTAGAATCCCATTTGAAGTGCTGTGATTCCCAAGAGAGGTCAGAGGTCAAGTTCATCAGTGGACTGTGATTAGAAGTGTGCTGGTCTGTCGGTGGACGATCACGCCTCACCGAGTCCCTCTCTCCAGCTCTCCACGTTCATCAAGATGTTACCATCTCCCTTTAAAACACATCTGAGAAATATAACCAGCTGCTGGAAAGTTCAGCCAGAGAACTTTCCAAGGCTACTCTTCTGGGATTTCTTCAATTTCTTTCAATTATTGCAAATTTTTCCGTAAATGCACGATGATATGATATGCACTCAGCGCTTTTATTAATTGTTTTGGATTTTTGTGCTTGTGTGTTCGTATTCAAAAGACAGGTACGAGACAACACCCCCAACACAGATCACATCAAGACCACAACAAACCTCTGTGACACCAGAACACATCACAATAACATGACAGGATATTATGAAGACGATGTTACCACCGTTAGAATGTTTGAATCAATATGTGCATGTCACGGCCCTCCTGCAGCTCTGGGGACAGCCTGCCTCCAACCTCTGAATAAACACTTCAACACGTCTGCTTCTCAACATGTGCTGTTTTATTTTGTCCTTAGTTGACTACAGTGGAAGACAATGTGAGCATACTGGATGAGGGGGCATGGGAGAGCAGGTCTATAGGTGGGGGTAGGGGTGGGGGTAGGGGTGGGGATAGGTAGCAGATGGCCGTGACTCTCTACCCCTTCAGCACAACAGAAGGGGAGCACAAGATGGCTCCGCACAATAGACCTTCTAAAGGGAGACGGACGCCTCATCCAGCTAGCCACGCGCTACATTTTTAAACAACCTGGCAACGTGCACACTCTCTCTCTCTCTCACACACACACACACACACACGCACATGCACACACACACACACACACACACACACACACACACACACACACACACATACATGCACACACAAGCATGCATGGTCACATGCAAGAGCAATCTTTTTTCTACATATTATCGAGCCCTTTTAAATAATCTCTCTTTTATATAAGCCACCTTTGTGCCATTTTTCTACTCTGTCTGTTTCAATAGATTTAAGGATAGAGGCCTTCCTGTAATCACTCACTAATATGTAATAATATAGAGTAATATATTGTTAGAGATTCATATTAATGTTCAGTTTAGAGTACATTTCCAAGGGTTAAAAAGGTTTCCTGGCTGAAGTGCTTTCGGTTGTCTATGAGTACGCTGCTCGTGAACGCGTACAAATGAATACAGTAAAAGGAGGTGAAATTTAAAAGGGGATATAAAAAGGGTAAGCTGTGCGAGGGTACAGAGAAGATGAATAGTGCTGAGAGCTTCCAGGTTTCTGTGAACACCTACTGAACACAGAGAGATGCATGGGCTACCTCTGTGGATATAAAAACAGACACAGTATTTCAGCACAGTACTCCTGGTGTTTAACACGTCCCCGGTCCACGTAGCGAGGAGTTTCCCGAGGTCACGGGGCTTCTGCATTTGCGCACATTTCCCTAAATGGAATGAAAGCGCAGAAAACACACACACACACACACACATTAATAAAATAAAACGAGATAAAAAAATCATTCCCAACCACTGTAAGAGTGGGAGACTCTAAGTGGTTTGTATGATAGCCTTTTTCTTGGCTGCCTAGTTCATCATGCTGGGGAATGACAGCACAGAACAAAAAAGGGAAGAAGAGGCAGAATCATGCATTTCAGGCAGCAGATATTAATAAAAGCAGTGTGTCAAGGGCCAGAGAAATGGTTTCCCCTAATGGATTCTCCCCAGAAAACAGCTTTTATACAATCAATCTTTTCATTGAAAGCCCAATTATTTAAGTAATTGTTCCTCGCAACTGCTTTGTGAATTTGTCCTTTTGATGTTGTAAAAGTAAGCATCTTTTTGTCACTCACAAAAATTCCCCGCGTTTTATGGAGCTCATTTAATATCTTTCTGCCGGGGGTCCAGGTACTCACGTTCTCAGCCCACATGCGACTATTCATTCTGTTGTTGTCGCCACGCAATCGGCACGGCCCATGCACACACACACACACACACACACACACAAACACACACATGCATGCACACACACACACAATCACACACACACACACACACACACACACACTCACACCACACACACACACACACACACACACACACACACACACACACACACACACACACACGCATGCACGTACACACAATCACACCCACACACACACACACACATGCACACACACGCACACACACATGCACACACACACACACACACACACACACATGCATGTAGGCACCCAACCAAACACATGTACATTATTGGACAATAAAAGTGTATTCCATCATAGAGAGTGCAGTGTCAATCACAAAGTGAGTACTGTTTACAGTTGGCTATAAACACCTGTTGACTGACATACTGTCCGTTGTACAACGTTCACTTATTGACGATACAGAATGTTATTCATTCACTTAAGTGGCCTATAATTTCCTTTGTTCATTACGCCGTCAATCACGCAAGCTTAATAATAACACATTTCAAAAGCACATTTCACATAATTAAAAAGTAACATTTCAAAAGTGACACGACGGGACATAATTTGCTAATTTTGTTGGAGGTGACATTCACATGTTTGACCATAACTGATTATTATTCTTTTTTTTTTCAACGGAGTTCCAACACATGATTATATACATACAGTATACACGTTATTCTACGTTGTTCACTGTATAGAACTCAACGTAATGAAGTGTACGGACAATTCAGCGAATGCGCGGAGCCTTGCTGAAAGTGTGGATAAAGCCTCACTTAGCTCAGCGTGGTGTGCTGTTTGAGTCCCGGTCTTCTTGTAGGTATACAGGTTACTGACAGCCTGTAAAGCACGCTGACGGTTAGCCCTGGCAGCGCCACGCCAGATGTTTCCGTGAGGAGGAGAAAAGGAGATGTCAAAGCATCTGTGAGATCCGCATGGTGCGCACACACACACACACACACACACGCACAGCACACACACACACACGCACACACACACACACACACACACCACTCCTGCTACCACCGGCGTGTTTGTTTTCTTCCTAAAAGAAGTCAACTCAACTGTTGTGTGCTGTTGTGTTTCCCGCCTCTTCTGACATGCTTGGCCAAGTCATGACAATCTATTAGAGTTGTCGCTTTGTCTCGGCTCAGAGGCGCGTCGCCTGTTTGATACAAATACTGATGATGAGGACGTGCTGCATATGTTCAGCCTGGAATGTTGTTTATTTCTCATCTTATAATTGTACCGCTCGTATGATGCTTATACTTACGACTCTCTATCACTGCCGCGTGCTTGCATCAATGCCACAGCAACGTGAAGTTGGCTTTTATTAGTCGGGCTCCTCTGCTTAATTGATGGTCAATGCACCGCTCCCCATCCTTCTGAAGTGTGCAGGTCGTTACCATGGCAACCTGCACAAACTGGGGATGAGATAAGGGCGAGAGCCATGGCCTTGAGGGAGTCATTAAGCATCTGTCTCCTCCCCACCTCCCCACCTCCTCCCCACCCCTCTACCCCCCACCCCCACCCCCGTCTATCCAGGCCCCGTCTAGCAGGGAGGCAGAGTCTAACAACGGGGTTGGCTCTCGACCCCCCCACCCCCCCCCCCCCTCTCTTCCTCGTGAGCCTGGTCATCACCCATCATCGCTGAGGGTGACGGAGGAGGGGTGTCATCCAGTTGGGGAGACAGCACCCATATGTTTACAAAGGACAAGAGAAAGACTTGTGGGATATGGAGGACATATAACATACACATGCTACTACCCATGTAGGTTATGCATTGGTAACATACACATTTACATACATATGTATGTATGTAACATGCATATGTAACATACACATGCATGTATGTAACATACACATGTAACAAATGTATGCAACATACTGATGTAACATACATATGTATCAAACATACGCAACATACATATGTAATGTTCTATGCCACATACATATGTAACATACATATGGATGTATGTAACATGCATACGTAACACACAACATGCATATGTAGCCTGCATAACATACACATGTAACAAAAAGTATGCAACATACATGTAGTGTAGTATGTAACATGCATATGTAAAAAATACATGCATGTATGTAACAAACATATGTAACAAATACATGCATGTATGTAACATGCATATGTAACATACACATGTATGTATGTAACATACATAACATACACATGTAACAAACATATGCAACATACACATGTAACAAACATGTGACATACACATGTAACACATGTACACACCATACATATGTAATGTTGTATGCCACATACATATATAACATACACATGCATGTATGTAACATAAATATGTAACTTAGACATGTAACAAACATACGCAACATACTTATGTAGCATACATATGTAACAAACATGTAACATACACATGTAACAAACATACACAACATACATGTGTAATGTTCTATGCCACATACATATGTAACATACATATACATGTATGTAACATGCATATGTAACACACAACATGCATATGTAACATGCATAATGTAGCATACGTATGTCGCATACATATGTAACATACATATATTTGCGGGATAAGCATAAAACATATTTTTGCATTTTGTCATGTGGATGAATTATTTTCTTGATTTTAACCTCTGTTATCTCGTAATACATAATTGTTTTTATTGAGCTCTAACTACATAATGTCTCTAATGCAACACAGCTCTCTCCCCCATCCCTAGAATCCCATTTGAAGTGCTGTGATTCCCAAGAGAGGTCAGAGGTCAAGTTCATCAGTGGACTGTGATTAGAAGTGTGCTGGTCTGTCGGTGGACGATCACGCCTCACCGAGTCCCTCTCTCCAGCTCTCCACGTTCATCAAGATGTTACCATCTCCCTTTAAAACACATCTGAGAAATATAACCAGCTGCTGGAAAGTTCAGCCA
>PIJE02000049.1:929111-941611 GCA_002895965.2 Coryphaenoides rupestris
ACCGATTGACCTGGCATTAATACCCTTTAAAAAATGACTTGACAGTTATTATGTTTAATGATCGTCTTTCTCATTATTTCACAGTTCCTAGTTGGCCAAAGCAATTTTATCCCCGTGTGAATAGAGCCCCCCTCTCATCCAGCAGGAATAGATGCTTGGGGCCCACACAACACTTCACCACCTGCCAAGGTTGTACAGAAAATAGGAAAAATCAACCACATTTGTCCAACGATAAAAATTTCACAATAAATGTTTTTATTGTGGTTTTTAAAACAGCATGATGTAGTATAGTGAAGCTGTTGACATTACTACCTTGGTGGGCAGTGGTAGAAGCACTGGTGTGTGCAAGGCAGGCCAGCCATGGTGGTGGCCAAACATCCGCTCAAAGTTAAAGGCAGAATACACCTCCAGGCGCGCTTTGCCGTCACATTCAGAGGGAACAGAGAGAGATAGCGGTGAACACGCAGGTTTAGACCAGAGGCTCTCAAACCAACTGGTTTACCATGAGAGGACATTAGTCGTTCAGTGAGAGTTGTTACCTACCACTCAGGTATAAGGCGCTGTTCTCGCTGCTGTGGATCTGCCGGGTGGACAGCAGATCATCAGGGTCTCTGTTGATCTTGCGGGTTATGCTCCTCATGGAGGAGGTGCCGTGGCACAGCACCAAGCCCTCACTGAGGCAGAAGGAATACACCTCCCTGGTGTCTGAGAGACAGAGGTGAGAGAGCACATGGGAGGTTTGGACTGTATCCCTTTCCATTGGACCTGGTCTGATAAGGACTGCATTTAGTAGTATGTTTTATATTTACATTTCGTCATTTAGTAGACACTTTAATACAAAGCCACACAAGTTAGGATGAGAAACATCAACGCAAACAGTCAAAATGGGAGGAGGTACCAAAAGACTTCAGGTTTGGTTAAGCATTAGACATGGATATGGGCTTCTGCAATATAGGCTGTCTCATACAATAACATCGTCAATACAATGTAATGAAAGCATCTTTTCCAGCTCTACTGACCAGTGAGCAGCAGCAGCTTCCGGCGGGAATTACAGCCGCTGAGGCAGATCTGTGTGATGGCCGGAAGGGTGTGCTACTTCACAAGCAGCTTCCGGCGGGAATCTAGCGGGGAGCGCGCATGAGTTGGCACAAGGCGATCTTGTGTGAGGGCCGAGTCAGAAGGGGTGGTCGAAGCTAGAAAGGTTAGGCCTGGCCCCCAACACATGTGCCAATGGGGCCAAGTTTCGTCAGGCCGCAACATAGAGAGTACTATCGTGTTTGGACGCCCCTTAATTGGGTGAGGCCAAGATCGTAAAAGCCAAACGTTACGTCTGAATGCTGTTAGCTGTGAAAGGAACGGGCGAAGAAATAGATCGGCGGACGGTCACGCGACACCCGCTGATGTGAAGAAATAGACAGTAAAGAAAGTGAGAGGGTATCAGGAATGACCAGAGCAATACTCGTGGGGTATATTTGGAGGGGTGCAGCTTGTATTCTATAAAAGTTGTACTGGTGGTATATCACTTGAGCACACCCCGGTATATATTTAATTTAATAAATGTAACCTACTAGTCGTTCCACTATAATAAGTAATATACACATTGTATGGTTGTGTGTGTGTGTTCTGGTAACAATTTCTCCGAGTTCCCGAGTTGCAATTCTGAACGGGAACAACGTCGCACCCTGACAAGACACATTATCTGTATAGCCACTGTTACCCACGCTCCTCTCACAGAAGGAAATCACGACGCGTAGGATTTAGTCCAAGATGGCCGGGCTCATTTTAAAACACAGTCACGGGGGCCGCTGTCTTGTAAACGGCACACAATACTCGTAAGCTGTTTTATATCGCCCGATCCCATTACCGCTGCCTCTATCCTGCTTTTAGCGCGCTTTGCTTCACCACTCACTGTTTAGTGCTTGATTCATTTATGCGTTTAGTTATTCATTTATTTTCGCTTTATTTTGGGGGAAAAGCCTCCGCAATATCGCCATCTTGCCTCGGACGCTTGCACCAGAACGCTACGATGTTTTGCAGACAATCTGACGTCGGTATCGTCGTGTCCGGCATCGGAGAGAGAGTCATATTTACAGGTTTTATTTGTCCGTCCGAAAATCTCACACCCGACAACCGACTACCGATCCCCACAACCGATCCCCACCCCCCCCACCCCCCCCCCCTGCGTGTCCTGCGTTGCTTCCCTTAAGAAGGCACTGCGTAGCGGACCCTCCCCGCCCACAGACTACCCCCGTCCCCCCCCGTCTGCAGCAGGGCTGAACACTATGTTAACCTAGTAATTGGCAATGGGCCTTCCCCCATTATACTGCCTTCTATTGAGCCGTTCTACATGACTAGTTAAAGAAGATGGCATGAAGATTAATGAAGTCCAGCTAATACAAGTGGGAGGGGGGGGCGGGGGTAATGTGGGGATGTGTGTGTGTGTGTGTGTGTGTGTGTGTGTGTGTCTGTGTCGGTGCGTCTGTGCATGTGTGTGTGTGTGTGTGTGTGTGTGTGCGCGCGTGTGTGCATGCGTGCATGCGTGTATTTGTCAGGGTGGTTCCCGTCTCTAACAGATCAACGGAGGAGACAGCGGCTTTTGGCCTCGGCTGAGTTTTCTCCCCCTCTCTCTCTCTCTCTCTCTCTCTCTCTCTCTCTCTCTCTCTCTCTCTCTCTCTCTCTCTCTCTCTCTCTCTCTCTCTCTTCTCTCTCTCTCTCTCTCTCTCTCTCTCTCTCCCTCTCTCTCTCTCTCTCTCTCTCTCTCTCTCTCTCTCTCTTCCCCCCTCTCTCTCTCTCTCTCTCTCTCTCTCTCTCTCTCTCTTCCCCCCCTCTCTCTCTCTCTCTCTCTTCTCTCTCTCTCTCTCTCTCTCTCTCTCTCTCTCTCCTCTCTCTCTCTCTCTCTCTCTCTCTCTCTCTCTCTCTCTCTCTTCCCCCCTCTCTCTCTCTCTCTCTCTCCCCTCTCTCTCTCTCTCTCTCTCTCTCTTTTTAATATAGCGTGCTTTAACCTATGACCTGTGACCCCGGCCGTGTGTGGTGTATCCAGTCTCTGCATGCGTTTCCACCGTGATTGATGCCACTGCAGCAGTCTGTGTATTTTTGCCTTCTTTATTGAAAGCCAGAGCCAATCCCGAGTAGATTTTCCAGCACAATTCACATACGCACACACACACACACACACACACACACACACACACACACACACACACACACACATGCCCGGCGCCAGACAGGACCGTCAGACAGGCAGCGCTCCCTTTTATGCATTTTCATTTGGAAGCAGAGGGTCCAGCTGAGGCGTTCATCCGCTGTCAGAGAATTGCACTCCGGACGCAGCGTCTGGACATAATCTTCACTGTCATCACGTTGACTGGATTTAGGTTCAACCTCCGTGTTCGCGCGACTTGTCAAACACGCCGCTGCGTGTGAAATCAGCACAAAGAAATATGAAACAGATGAAGGAAAAACGAAACGCTTTTACAAAAGAGTCCAGCGCTTTTTTTTCACTTGTCATTCATCTCGGACTATTGTCAAAGTCACATGCAATTCAAATGTGGACTTAAAGCAACAACGTTCCACCGTCTCTCCTCCCTGTCTTGTTTGCTTGTTTATTATTTTATTTCATTATATTATTACCACCTGCTTACATTGTCTCCCCCATTCCAGCACAACAGAGATGACGGAAATGAAGCGTACAGGAGAGAGCTACTGGACGAACGGGAGGGGGGTGGGGGGGTGGGGGGGGGGGGGTGCAGCTTGTAATCAGATAAATTAGCCATGGCTATCAAAAGATTGCAATAACACTCAGCAGAGCTGCCATAAAGCTGGGAGCTGCAACAGTGGTGGGGGGGCTTTATGACAGCCGTCAGTACCGTGTGCTGATTTATCCCCGCGCTGCTGTCCTATCGATCGTCAGCTAGGAGGCCCTCAGACGCTCTGGCTCTCTGGAGACCCCCCCCGCTGCCAGGATCTCACCGCAAACATCAACACCAACCACCAACGCACCAAAGTACTGTGTGTGTGTGTGTGTGTGTGTGTGTGTGTGTGTGTGTGTGTGTGTGTGTGTGTGTGTGTGTGTTGTTGTGTGTGTGTTTGTTTGTGTTGTGTGTGTGTGTGTTGTGTGTTTGTGTGTGTGTGTGTGTTGTTGTGTGTGTATGTGTGTGTGTGTGCCCATGTGTGTGTTTGTGTCATGTGTGTGTGTGTGTGTGTGTGTGTGTGTGTGGTGTGTGTGCGTGTGTGTGTGGTGTATGTGTGTGTGTGTGTATGTGTGTGTGTGTGTTGTGTGTGTGTGTGTGTGTGTGTGTGTTGTGTGGTAGTCGGTTGTCGGGTGTGAGATTTTCGGACGGACAAATAAAACCTGTAAATATGACTCTCTCTCCGATGCCGGACACGACGATACCGACGTCAGATTGTCTGCAAAACATCGTAGCTTTCTGGTGCAAGCGTCCGAGGCAAGATGGCGATATTGCGGAGGCTTTTCCCCCAAAATAAAGCGAAAATAAATGAATAACTAAACGCATAAATGAATCAAGCACTAAACAGTGAGTGGTGAAGCAAAGCGCGCTAAAAGCAGGATAGAGGCAGCGGTAATGGGATCGGGCGATATAAAACAGCTTACGAGTATTGTGTGCCGTTTACAAGACAGCGGCCCCCGTGACTGTGTTTTAAAATGAGCCCGGCCATCTTGGACTAAATCCTACGCGTCGTGATTTCCTTCATCCCGTCGTTGTATAACATTTGGATTTTTCCCATCCTTTGGATTTGCTCCGTGTCCCCTTTTTCACACACCGCCGTCGTCGTCAAAGATTCACGTTCAAATGTTCACGTTCAAATATTCACGCATATTAATAATTCCCATCTGCAGGCCACTGTCGAGTTTGGAGAGATTTTTTTTTTTTACACGCGATTCGTCTGGAGGGGAACTTGGTCTGTGAACCACTTGCCGTGACTGCTGTCAGAACAAGTGCGGTGTTAAATTGCAGTTATTTAATTCCATGTGATTAAAATAGGACTGGGTCAGATCGGGAAGGGGCCTGCAGGCGATTTTATTTATTTATTTTATTTAGAGGATCAAGATTAAACTCCAGTAAAATGGAAATGTCACACCGTCATGGCGGATGCTGCGGGAGTCGTGAGGAGGATAATATTATTGTGATGTGAAGTGATAATTCCACCCTGTCCACCCTCATTATCCAACAGCCCACTGTATCTGTGGCTTGAAGCGGTGTGTGTGCGTCAGTGTGTGTGTGTGTGGGGTGTGTGTGCGTCAGTGTGTGTGTGTGTGTGTGTTTGTGGAGGTCCAGACAGTGTTTTCTGTGTCTGTGGAAGTCTGCCTTCTTTTTTTTTTTCCATTTCTGTCGACATTTTGGCATTTGTAAAATACCACAAAACATTCACACTCGAGGTTGCTTTGGGAACGGAAGGTCACTCAACACCCTCAACACCCTCGCCGTCTCTAAGCAAGAATACACCGCACACCTCATAGCACACGATAGCAACACAACACCTGCAGCACAGAACACAGTCCAAGACGACAACAACAACAACAACAACAACAACAACACTAGCTGTCTCAGCAACACTGAACATGGTAACACAACCGGTAATACAGCATGACTTTACAACAACGACAACAACAACCACCACAGCAACAACAGCCACCACACTCGACTGATCCGCGCCCCACAACACAAATAAATTGAAGGACCAGCGTGGTGAGATGCGGAGAGGAGGGATCCCAGCAGTCCCAGATAAGGTATATTCCTTTTTTTTTGTCTGGCAAGATAAGAGAAAGCAAACATATTAAAGGGCTCAAAACTCTATATCTGTCCCCCCCCCCCCTCCCCGTGCACCTCTCCGCCACCAGCCCAGTAATTCATTCATTCATGGCCTCTCTCTTTCCTCCCATCCTCCACCCACCAACCCCCCCCCCCCCCCCCACTGCTCCCGCCCAACATCTGCCTCATACATACATCACCGGGCCGATAAAGATCGCGGACAGAATTGGTAATACACTGTGAGTGGAGACACTGCGGCCACTGATTAAATAACTTTGGTGGCTCGCTCAAATTGAAACGGGCTCCGGGACGAGATGGGGGAGGGCGAGGGGTGGGTGGGCTTATCAAGGTTTGATTAAAGGCGGCACGGGGTGATTTCCGGGTTTTAGGGATGACGACTCCCAACACGGCGCCAGAGATTTCCCCGAGTAAATAAATAAACAAACACACACGCGCGCACACACACACACACACACACACACACACACACACACACACACACACACATAGAATGCCCCCTTTGACCTCTGCCAGTGCATTTCTGCAGCGCCGCCCGCTTAAGGACCTGAGGCGGAGGAGAGCGCTGTAGTTTTTTGCCGGTGTACACTGTGCTATCAATGATATGAATGACGCCGCTAGGCTAGGCTAGGCTACACGAGGCTAGGCTACGCTAGGGCTAGGCTACGTGTGAAGGTTTTGGGTGAAGTGGACGTCACGTGATCACAAACTGTCCTAGAGAAGGGTTTCTTCTGCCTTCTGACACAGACATGCAGCGTGTGTTGTGTGAGGCTGGTGATACACGTTGGTTGTTGTTGTTGTTGTTGTTGTTGTTGTCATCATGATCATATACTGCGCATGATTTGATATTTTGTTCAAGTTAAACTACATCTCATGGGGGAAATGTGTTGTTTTATGAGGATACACGTAATGATTCATGAACAATTTTTTCAAATGCATTCTTCATGAAGTTAACAGATCCGGTAAACAAAATGAGCTGTACTTGAAATGTTACTTTATCAGCTTTTCCTGGGTAATTACTGGATAATACAATGGCAGCAGGAAGCATCATTAATGTGTAATATACTATAGTTTTGTTTAGCTTTGCCCAAAAGAAGCAATTTGTCATTCGTGATATTTGAATCCCAAAACAAGCATAAAATAAATAAATCTTACGATCTGTGATGCATTGTGTTTTCCCCTCTAATCTGACTGCAGGCAGCTCATAGGTGTGAGGACGTTGAGGCCGCTCTGGTCTCCACTTGCCTGGTGACTCGGACACGTCTCCCCGTCCCCCAGATTTACCTGCTGCACTTAATATGTTTTGATTCTCTAAGCGGGGGGACTGTCGTCGTCGTCGTCGAGGAGGAGGAGGAGGAGGAGGAGGAGGAGGAGGGTGCTGCACAGAGCGCTATCTTCCCAGCCGGAGCCGGGGCCGGGGCAGTACAGTACGGACGCAAACTGCATCAAATGAACAGATGGCAGTGACACGAATTAAAACCACAGAACAATGGTGGAATATAAACCAGAAATGACACCCAAAGTGGCTGCTGATTTATGGCGCGGGTGAGTTTGGTACTGGGCTTCCATGTATATTAGTGCTACAAATCTGGGCCCATTTAGCAGGGAGATGCTCATCCATACATCAGCGACTCCTGCTCCAAGCCAAGGTCACTCCTTATTGCATCAATCTTTTCAACAGCGGCTACTCTCCACAGCAGCAGTTTTGTAACTGTCGCAGCTGTAATAGAATCTTTTTCCTTTTTTTTGTGTGTGCGCGCGCGCGCGTGTGTGTGTGAGTGTGTGTGTGTGTGTGCGTGCCTCAAGCTTCATCTTTCTCTTATCACATGAAATATATATTCAGCTTCTCTTCTCTCCCCTCATTCTCCTTATTCTTTTTTTCTTTTTCTTTTATCTTTGAAACATTCCCGGGCCCTCATTTCTTTTCTGCGGGACACCCTCTGAGGTGAAAAAATAAATAAATATATATATATATATCTATATATATATACTTTTTTTCTATTCTTTTGGCCAGTGAGTCGATGCGGCAATTCTCCTTGGGGGTGATAACATAATGACATAAAGAAATAAATGATTTTTTTTCTACACTCACCATATCTATTAATTATTTTAGTCATTATGTTCCAAGGCCTTTGTGCAAAATGAAAATTGAAAAATGGAGTATGTGTCAAAGTAATCTCACGTTGCGCGGCCCATGGATACGGGTCAATGGACCCATCGGCCAATCACAATCAGTTAACAGCTCACTGTCTGGCACACATTTTAGATTGAATGTTTATTTAAAAGATAACGCACGCCACGATAAGTCATGTGTAAAGTTCAACATACATGAACACGCTAATGTCTTGATAAAGTTAAGCATGTCCACGCTGGAGCTACGACGGCCTCATCATTATCCCTCATTCATCCATCAGTGGCCCATGATAATGCAGACAGTGTATCAGACGCCAGAAGTTTGAGTGGGTGCATTTTTGAGCGCTTTGAGGCGGTTTCAGACACAAACGCTGACTCAGATCTTGCTGTCCTGATTACTCAGGCTACAGCCTTGTGTACTACTTTAATAAATGAAGAAATAATAAAATCAATCACTTTAAATAGCACTTCCCCTTACACTGGCTCGTTTACGATGGAAGGCAGAGGGAAAGAAAGAAGGAGGGAAAAAAAGACTTTTAATTGATGAACTTGACCTGCTTTTCCCTGATAACAAATTTCATTTGTTCTATAAAAATTATGCTCAAGTGACATTATTTGACGGGATCTTTATCACCTGCAGAGTAAATAAGAGTAATTTATGCTGTTTAATTTTGAGCACGGTGTATAAATCACAGCTCTATCATACATTAACCGAGCTCGCCTTGATGAAGAAGTGAACGGGAGGCCAGCACGATTGCGTTGTTACGGCAACAGTAGCGCAAGAGGCTCGTTCTCCCAGCATGGGTCTTTACGGCCAGATGATTAATGGTGCATCGTTCCCAGTTCACTGACGAAGTGGAAAATACATATCTGGAATAAATAATCAGGCATGCATCATTAAAAATGTAAAAACAGTGGTTTGAGGTGGACGGTTGAGGCATACACAGGTATACCGTGTCCATACGTTGCAACCTTTAGCTCGTTTAGTCTTTACCATTATTAATGGTATTGTGTGTGGTGATAGCAATTGAAATACCGCTGATGTAGTCACACTATGTTGTAATATAATTGGTTTGGTATCGAAGCTTCAGCAAGATGAATATAATGAAAACTGAATCCAACAAAACACATTAAAACACCACAGTTTTTCTCAAAATCCAAAACAAACCAAAGCCTGCACAAGGCGGAGTCTGTTTAAAATTGGACAACAGCGTGAACAACAAAACCAAAAACCTAATGAAGTGGCGTAGGGGCGGTGGTCCGGTGTGGAGGTGGTGCTCCGCAGAGGGAGGCGCTGTATTGAAGGCCTGGGAAACCCAACACATCGTCTGTCAAACGAGATGACAACTATCACTCCACCGCCATGACGACATGACAGCTGTCAATCATCCGTTAATAACTGGAAAGCAGGACGACTCACTCCGCGTGCGTTTGACCTGCAAGGCAGGCCACATGGAAGCAAACCACTTGAATTATACACACACAGAGCAGATAGGATATAGTATATAGGAGGGTATATAGGCCTATGGTCCAGTGGCTAGTGTCAGCAGCCTACCTGTAAGCCCCACTGGGCAAGATGTCTCTATCTGCTACTCTCTGTATTCCAAATAATGTACAAAGAAGTGTCCCATAAATAGTAATAATTTCTTGTGAAATAATTGAGATACTTTAAAAAGTAGTGGCAGATCCTTTTTGCATTATACTCTGCGTATACTTAGTAAGACATTGGAGATAATTAGCATTCAGCCATATCATGCACATACTGTATGGAACACATTCGGCAAATGCAGCACCAAAGGGGGGAAAAAAAGAAGCATTTGAAGACCACAAGACAACAATCAGAAAAACCTCCTCTGACATATTTCACGTTGACTTCCACGTCAACCTCCTCCGTCAACGCGCCTCTCGGGTTTGCACCCGGAAGACTCCGGGAAAACATGTCGCTGAGCAATCCGTTAACATGATGCAACGTGATACTAACCTCCAGCCAAATGCCTCCGCGCGCGGCATGCTGCTGTGTGTTGTGTGTGTGTGGTGTGCGGTGTGTGTGTGTACGTGTGTGTGTGCGTGCGTGTGTGTGTGTGTGTGTGTGTACAGCGCATGCGGCGTCGCGGGATTGAGGAGGATTAATATAACCCTTCCTCTCTCATCTCTGACTCCACTGCTATATATGAGGCCCTTCGATCCCTCGCCTTCACAAGCCATTAGTGCTGTTCCTCTGGAGGAAGAGGAGGAGGAGGAGGAGGAGGACAGAAGGGGCGGGGCCCCGCGCCACAGCCAGAGCCCTCTTCCTGGCCCTAACGAGAAATGACACAACGTCAATAAGTATACTGATTATTCTGCCCATTTGTTTTGCACAATGCAGTTAACGAGCTTTATTATATAGAGGACGTTGTAGGGGCCCCGTGTCCCGTTCTTTATCATTCACTTTGATTAGACTAATGTTTGGGGGGGGGGGGGGGGGGGTGGATGTGTGCATGTCACCGGCCCTCAATTCTGTGTTAAACTTGTGGCACAGGACAGGACAGGACGGAGGCAGTGTCTCATCCATCTGCATCAGCAGCAGCAGCAGCAGCGGCTCCAGACATCGTGGAGCTCCGTCGCTTAGTTCACATCTCTGGATGGACAGACCAGTAGAGCCCCCCCCACCCCCCCCCCCCAACCCCCCCCCCCCACCACCACCCCCACCACCCCCCATAATGGGTTTGTGTGTGTGTGTGTGTGTGTGTGTGCGCATCTGAAACACCTGCCCTCCCGATTTACCCTTTTTCTGGAGCGGTCCAAACCCGCGTCAACGTATTCTCATTTCTCGCAGATACACAGAGTCACTGGAAGCGAGGCATCCACTGTGTGCACATAGACACACACACACACACACACACACACACACACACACACAGCACACACACACACACACACACACACACACACACACACCCTGACTGTCAGTATAGGGTCTTGCCTACACATGGCCTGGCACAGGGCCCCTTTCCTATACCACCATATAAATCTGGGCCCCATCAGACAGCTACAAAGAGGCTCTCTGGCAGATGTAGCCATGAGGAATGGAGGCAGTGATGGCTCAGACAGTTCCACTTCTCGACCTCTGACCCCTGTTCCTCTGCATAAGCACAAGGCATTGTGGGAGTCCCAAATGAAATCGAAGCTCTCTCTCTATTTTTTTTTTGTTGGCACGCCACCACCTCTGGCTCCACACACACACACACACACACACACACACACACACACACAGGTGTGTCAAAAATGTCCACGTCTGAGAAGAAGTCGTGCACGCACGCAACCCGCGCACACACACACACACACTCACTCACGCAGACACAGAAAATAATAGGGGGGATAAGGCGGACATATTGTTGAGCAGTGAGACCTGTGAAGCAAGTGTGCGCACCAAAGCTAAAGCACACACAACCAAAACACAAAGTGAAGTAAATCCAAACCAAAACACACTTTTTCTTAACCTGGTTTACCACCAGAAAGCACCAGAGTCAGCATAAACAAGCGTGGAAGCCTTTGGTCTATTTGTCAGCTCTAAAGGTATAGCAGATGGAATACAAAACCCTGCAAAGGTCAGAAAGGTCAGAAAGCTTGCTGAGCAAAAACAGCAACAACAACAACAACAACAACAATACCAACACAAACATGAAAACAGCTAAAGAACTAAAAATAAGCAGAAACCGCAGGGACGACCCGGACCCAAGGAAGCCCTAATGACAAGCCGAACGGCAGGTGTGCGAGCGGCCGAGTTGATTGGTCGAGGCCACAGTGGAGGGGGAGGGGCTCCCGGTCCCTCTGGTGAACAGGTAAGCGCACAAACAGGCTCTGGAAGACACTTAAAAAGCGCTTCTCAATCTTACTTTCTTTTTCAAATTATTTTTGGCCTGTGATGCCGGTTTTAGGTCTGACGATATATATCCACCCGTTTCCACAGAGGTGTTACCGTACGACAAACACGGGTGATATGTACCCTAAACTCAGAAACTAGTGCAGATAAGCTTACTGCGCATTCCCTGGTACATACACCAGAAGACCCATCACGTGCTGAGGCGGGATGGGGGATGGTGGGGATCATATATTGTGCTATTTAATATTCTAATATATTTAGATTCCTTCATGCACCTGCGCCCTATTTCTTTACACACTATAAACCCCCAAAACATGGGAATAATAATTACAATCTTTTTGTACTTTTATACCATATGTACAACATAGGAACTATAATAAAGCGGAGCCTGTGAGGCCGGTGCGTCGCCGTAGACACGTGTCACTAGTTCTTAAATACTACAGCGGGGGGGTAACTGAGGTGACGTGCTTCCCAGGCTGCAGTCACATGCTCTCCTGTGGGCTAGCAGTCAGCGCTATGTGGGCCAAGCTAGGAGCGGCGAGGCGGCGAGGCGGCGGTGGTGGTGGCGGCGGCGGCGGCGCGGGCGGGCGGAGCTTATCTCTTTGTTCAGAAGATGACAGGCTGAGTGAGGGTGGCGGTCGCCGTAGATCTCCTATGCAGTCCTACCTTCTCTGGCTGGCACCTGACAAGCCTGATTAGCATTCATTACACTGCAC
>PIJE02000049.1:946611-961611 GCA_002895965.2 Coryphaenoides rupestris
ACGCTTAGAGCCGTCCAGGAGTATTCCACGTATTTTTAAATCACGTAATCAGTTAATTAGAGCAGTACTGCAGAGGTTAATGCTAATGGGACATACCATCAGATCATTATGACTGAACAAACAATGAAGGCTCATCAGATGTATACGTATTCATCAACAAAGACAAGAAAATGTGGCAGGCAGAGGATTATTGAATACGTGACGTTACAAAAAAACCATTAAAACAGATCCTTTAAAATGAAAACATGTTCTGAATAGAATTTAGCATCGAGCGCACTTTCCCCTCATCAATGCCATTGTTGTTGGAGCGTTTAAACCATCCGTTAAATTGTTTCTTAAACATTAGCTAAGAAGGAATACTGAGGACATCCAGCCCAGCTGGTGCCTTGCGTTCGGAAGGCGGCTCCGGCAGCCGTGGGTTTTTTCCTGGCAAGCCTTACATTTGATTCTTCCCTTTGTGCTGAATTGGAATGACAGAGCAAAGCACCGCGCAGAGTGTGTGTTCCATTACTTCCCTGGGATCCCTCCAAGCAAGCCTGCCTGGTCCCACGGGAGGAAGATGGTCCATCCAGCTAATATGCCATAAGCTGACAGCCCTCCTCTGAAATGTGTGCTGAAGAGGAGGAGGAGGAGGCGCGGTTTGAGGTGGAAGGGGGGGGGGGGTGCTGGGGGGGGGGTGTGGGGGAAGAAGGAAAAAAAAAAAGATGAAGGAAACTGATGCAATTCTTTTTCCACCGTCACACCTCCCGAGTACATGTGAATTGCTTCCCCGGCACCGTGGGTTCCTTAAGCACGCGCCGCTGGGAACTCGTGCTCTCTCAAACAGTACAGCGCTCGCCGTGGAGACGAGACACAGAGGAAGGTTCTCTCTTGTTCCAGCACACAACCGCCTGTCAATACCCCCATGATCGGCTTTCAATGAGCTCATACTGATGCTGTCACTTGGCGTGGCCGGCATTTCTACAGTGTGTGTGTGTGTGTGTGTGTGTGTGTGTGTGTGTGTGTGTGTGTGTGTGTGCATTGTGTACGCACATGTGTGTTTAATGGTGACAGCATTGTGTGAGGACAACATCAATACAGCAGATACTGTTGGAGTCAGGCATTTCCACAAAGACTGAAAGAATATGTTGGCTCGGCGATGGCCTGTAATGTAATCCCTGTGTATTAATGTGGGTGCTGGTGTCACTGTGTCCATGGGGCTGTTCATATGACACACACACTGCATAATGACATCGTGAAATGGTTTTGTGATTGCTGTGTCTCTTATTTGAACTAGAAAAGCTATACATTTGCTTTTCATAGCCGTTGTTCATATCGGTTCACAACGCCAGCTGTAGTATGGCAGCAGAACACCAAGGGTTCCGCGTTAACTGCCAGTGGCTATGGGATAATTTTATGATACATATAAGGGAATATAATCGCTAGTTTTGCCCTACATGCTATATGAATGACATAAATGAAGAGAGCACTCTTACATTCTGCACCACCAATAGGTGTTGACATATGGGAAACCCTGAAGTATGTACGTATGTGTAAGAGAGAGGTACAGTTAGATAGTTAATGGTTAAAGTTAGAAGGTTACAATGGCTAAAGTTTGAAGGTTCTCAAACAAACTTCAGGAATGTATCCTTAAAAAGAGGTTAGATGTTTATAACCCTCACAGAATGTATGCTTCAACAAGGTGAACCTAATGGTAGATGGTGCTCCTCTGCAGACCAGCTCTGACTTTTGTATTGTTTGCTTCAAGCAATAATAAAAGTTAACTTTGGTGCGTCGGCCTCTCGTATTTTTGTGAGTTAAGAAATGTTGTTATCCACGACATGGCTCAAGAGGTAGAGCGGATGTCTGGCAACTGGAAGGTTGCTGGTGCGATCCCCGGGCTCCTCCCCCTAGCTAAGTGTGGAGGTGTCCCTGAGCAAGACGCCACCTAACCCTAACTGTTCCTGACGAGCTGGCTGTTGCCTTGCGTGGTTGGCACCGCCGTCAAGTGTATGAACGGGTGTTATGTGTGAGGCAATACTTTAAAGCGCTTTGGATGAAAATATATATTTTTATTCATTTAGATTTTGTATAGATTGTATATCAATGCAATCCATTTACCATTTACTTCAACAGTGTTAAAGTGGAACCTTTGGAAACCTATTAAGGACAACATGATGGCATCTGCCAGACAAGTTCCAGGTATAAACAGGGGAAACATGTCCACATTTGATTTGATTGTGCAGCAATGTCAACACACACCAGCCAGCCTGCGTGATGGTTCATTGCAGGCTTTATATGGAACATGATATTGATATGATGTTAATGATATGATATTAACATGAAGATGATATTATTTGTTGAAATGTTAAGCCAGAGTCCATTCACCCTGTTTTTTGGGAGAACTTTTGGCATTCCCTGTTGAATAGGTAAATAATTGTGAGCGCATGAATATATGTATAGCTTGCAAGCTGAAAAAGTTATTCCATGGTTTTTCATGGTGAGACTGCTTCATCATTAAGACTGCATCATCCGCCTCTGCTCATCTTCCTCTAGTGAGCTTTCAGTTCTCCTCTCTCTGCATTTCTGTCTGTTGCCTCCAGCTAGCACCATGACCCCTGCATGGCACCCTCACCTTACAATGGCACCCCACATATTTTATGGTACATTTATTATGGTACATAAAATATGTACTACAATATGGTATATTGTATACGATATACTATATATAGTATACACAGTAAACTAGAATAATATTTTAATTACAATATATCGACTATTATTCTGTCGAATAATTATTATTGGTAATAATAACTGATTACAAAGAAGACTAATTATTGCAAATGTTGTTTTTGTGTTTATTCCTGACTGCCAATATCTAGTGTATGCTTTGTGATTATTGGAGCTATATCAGTTTTTCAAACGTGGGCCTTGTTTTCACAAGCATTTTGAAACTCTCTTCAAATCACACATTGAAAAAGGTTGTGAGATTGGGATGCAAAGAGAGATGCTTTCTCCGTCCGTAACCAAAGGTGTGCTAAGTGTGCTCGCCTCGTGACAACATGCGGATATTCTCAACGGATACGTGCCGTTGGCTGGACAGCACTTGACTTCCAAATATGGGCACGGCCCTACGTTGTGAAAATAACGGATGCTCCACTCTTGTCGATTTCCAGTTGTAAGTACAAGACATTGTGATTGAGTCTATTTTGAATAAAAACAGCTTTGATTGCATCGTAGATTGCTCCACTTTTTTTTATTTTATTTAGTTCATCATAACCCCCCTAGCCCCCACCCTCCGCCCCCCACCCACCACTGATTGGTCCGAGCATTAAAACATTTTTTGGAAAAGGCTTTAAACAGGATGGAGGCCCGGACGGCTCGGCAGCGAGAGACAGAACGTGAACTCAGAGAGCAGGATTGTCTCACAGGCGCGAGGCTCGGTTCCACTACATTGACTCTAGATTGAGGCGAGATACGTTGTCACGGAAGCGTTGTCTTCGCTAATATGCAAACGTCTGTAATATGCAAACATTGATTTGCCACTCGGTACTATTCCTACCCTTTCAATTATTAGCAAACATGATTTGCAGCAATATCAAGCAGGCTGAGGCGGTTGTGTGCCATTCGTGTCAACAGATGAGCTTTTGAATGTAGATACAACCCAAATTCAATATGTTTTACAATCTCTGGTAGAATTTCTCCGGTGTACAGAGGACCGTGAAAGCGAAGCTTGTTCGCGACGGGACAGATTCACTTTCTCTCTGCAGGCTGAACATGACTTTGAAGCGAGCATTAGCCTCGAGAGTTGAGTTGTACTCCAGTCACGTTTCCAGAGTCCAGCGCTGTCAAAAACACTTCTCCACGTTCCCGCTGTGCTCTAAATCTGGATGAACCGGCTAAGTATAGACTCCTCCTGCAGACCATCTCAACAACCTGATGTTTGGATTGGGAAACAGCAGTGCTAGTCTGTTTTATTTTATTTTTTCTAAGTAATTGAAATTTCTGCCGCAGGCACTATCACATTACAGGTCACCAGAGACCAATGTAACGGCTTTAAGGACCCGGGCCCCTGCAAGAATGTTAGGGCCTCAATTATTTATCATCAAACAGGCAGCCCACTTAAGATTTTTGATCTGCATACAACCATCACTGAGCTTTTCATTTACTTATTTATTTTTTAAATCTGTCTCCATAATTCATCTTTCCAAGCATCATGGCCTTTTTTACACTTCATATTATTGGGGATTGGCAAGAAATCCTGAAATGATAATAATGATAATAGGGTGATGACAGGGGCTCCAACATGAGAACCAAATACCTTTCAGCGGCAATACACGTGCAGTATGTTGGTTATGAGTTGTCACATTAAAAACCGTCGACCATGAATACATCCATGTTGGATGCATTGTTCTGACTATTTTCTCACCATGAAAGACGGACCCTGTGAAGTTGTGAACCTTCTACCATCACCACCCAAAAACATGGATGCTGTCATACTTATTCTCAGTCTCTCTCCTCCACCAACCAATTCCAAAATGAGCTCTCCTGAAAACCTGTGTATTTACAGACAGACTGACCACCATGAAAAAACCTTCATCTTTCACACACACCTCTGTATGAAATGTCTCTATGAAAGTAAAACCACGTTAAACCTGAACTTGTCAAGAAAAAAAAAGACCAAACGAAAACAACAAACACTTATTTCCGCGTGTTCATGACCCAGATCTCATCCCTCGTTCAAATAAAACCATCTAAGTTTCTATCAACATCGATCTCTTTTATTTTTTTCTCTTTTTACATATCCATTCCTGGTAATGCCTGTCCTCAGCGCGGTAGTGGTGGTGGTGGTGGTGGTGGGTGGTGGGGGTGGTTGGGGTGGTGGTGGTGGTGGTGGTGGTGTCGCGGGGTGCTCAGGTGAGGGTGCTGGTGTGAATTGCAGACCTTGTGCTGAACATTGATGCACTGCCTCCATTAGCGCTCTTGCCTCCGTCGCGGCGGCGGGCCGATGCTATGGTTTATGACACTGACACATGCAGTAATGGGTATTTCACTTGTGCACCTCTACTGAGAGTGTTTTGAGACTGGAAACACTGTAAATATGGCCCGTATCCACAACATCAGTAAATTTCTATTTCATCAACAAAAGCATTAGCCTGATGATTGGAGGTGGTGGGGGGTGGCGAGGGGGGTGGATTGGGAAGCCATTGTTTATCGGCCCTCGTTTCCTTTTGGAAAGCGAATCGAAATCACAAAATTGTCTTCTTCTATTCCTCCCTCCCCGAGATTCCAACGGGTGAGAAGGGGACCTTGCTGACTGAATCCCCTCCTCGGCCCGACGACTCCGTTTCTCGGTTGTTTCCGGGACTTCCATTTCCATTTATTATACCCCCAGGTGTGAGCGTGATTTGCCATGACAAGCCGTTTCAAAATTGTCATGTGACCGGAATTCATCATTGTGACGAAGTGACATCACAAGTGGGAGTGTCCACCTTGCCGTATGCTGACTAGATCAATTTACCAGTTGGTACGGTGCACTGGGCAGGCTAGTAGTCCGATGGGGGGGCCCCTTTAAATGTGTATAACTTATGACTGAACCACCCGCCACACTCCATCCCCACCCCCACCCCGAACACCCACAAGCACTGCCGTCGAGGGGCGGCGTCATACATGTAGAGAGAGAGAGAGAGAGAGAGAGAGAGAGAGAGAGGGAGAGGCGCACGGGGAGTCTCGCGGGAACGCCACCAGGGAACTCGGGACGCTCCAAGTTAAACGAGTCCTCCTCTCCCGTTAGCCGTGCGTCCCGCGGCGCACGGCGGCGTGGAACACGACAGCTGTCACTAACGAGGAGACTCACCATGTCTGCGCGCACCTTCATGTTCCGATATGAGCCGGGAACGCCGTACTGTACTGGAGCACCGCTAAGATAGTTTCAATTATCATCATGTCAGTGTGTGTCTCCTCCTCCTCCTCCTCCTCCTCCTCCACACAGGGCTGGGCTGCTGTACACATGGATTGATGCAGCTCTCTCTCTCTCTCTCTCTCTCTCTCTCTCTCTCTCTCTCTCTCTCTCTCTCTTTTTGATAGCTACAGTTCATTGTTCTTCAGAGCATAAGGAGCGGTACGATCACAAATGTTTCATTCAACTTTTATGTACGTGCGGTTAAGACGGCGGTAGCCCAGGGCTATGCTACTGGGAAATTCATGAACAATATGTTTCATAACATAGTGATTACATCAGATCGTATATAGATCGTGTATACATCCTCTTTGTAAGTCACTTTGGATAAAAGTGTCAAATGCCCTAAATGTAAATGTAAATGTAATATATATAATGTTTGTTTGTTGTCCTTTATATCCCATAGCCTACTTAGATAAAAAAAAGAATAATTTGACCCACTTCCGCACATGAGCCGTTGGATATAACTACGGTGATGTACTCAGACGCGGGCTGACTGGGCTGTTGCGGCTTGAACACACGATAACCGCCGAGCACAGCGTGGCGCTTATATCTCCGCAGTAGTTTCCTATTACAGTACAACAAAAGCCATTTTCTGTTTACATAGCAAAGCCTGCCTCAAGCAGGGAATTGTGCACATAAAATTACCATAATAGGCGGCCTCCGAGTCCACTGCACTCCGGCGGCATGATGGGCCATGAAGAAACTCCGCCCGCCACAAACAATGAGGCGGAAACAGCAACGGGGAAAAAAACGAAAAAAACAAAAAAACACCACCACCAGCAGCACCACCACCACCACCGGCAGCACCACCCCTCCTCAGCACCTCCTCATTTTTCCATATCCTCTTTACCAGGCGGGGGGTGCGCGGCCACCCCGGGAGCGGAGAGGTTACCCCCGCATCTGGGAGGAATATGAGTTTGACCCTCGCAAAGGGCACAGGAAGTTGGCCCCTGGAAGAGAGAGAGGGAAAAAAAAGAAAGAAAGAAAGAAAGAAAGAAAGGAAAGAAAAAAAAGAAAGAGAGAAGAAGAAGAAGAAGCAGCAAACAAAAGCAGCGGTGGCGAGCGGCGGCAGCCCCCAGCGCCATTCATCGCGGCTAATGACTTGTTCATTAAGAGTGATGATGGATAAAGACTTCTCACGCTGGGACGAAATCAAGATTTATACGCGTTGTTTCCTCACCCAACTTGTGGGAAGATCATCATCATTTCATTCTATCTCTGCGGCCGGTGATGGGCATCCAGAGAGAGGCCTATCAAACGGTGCAGTCAGCTGGCAAAATCCAAAAAACCTGCCGTTGGCACATCTGGAGCCGTGCCGCCGCAGCTGAGGGTGAGCAATGGCTGCTGGCGGGTGGCCAAATTACAGGCAGAGACGCTTCAGGACTCTGCACCCTCCACCCCGGCTTCTCCTCGTTTGGATCATCATCATTATTTATTTGCTTATTTTTTTCCCCCCCCACCCTCGCACTCTCTCTCTCTCTCTCTCTCTGTCTGTGTCTCGCTGTCTCTCTCTCTCTCTCTCTCTCTCTGTCTGTGTCTCGCTGTCTCTCTCTCTTCCCCATTCTATGTGCTGCGTTGCATTTCGACCGCATGTTAAATAAATAAAGAAAGAAAGGGAGACATGAATGAAAGGTTCCCGGGTGGGAATTATCAAGGACCAGGGTGGGCTCTGGAGCGCTTCCCTGTGTGTACAGCCTCTCATCGCTCGGCTGAAGTGAGACCCCCACCCCCCCCCCCCCCTCACCGCCGTCAGATCCACTGTTGGTTTAAACAGTTTAAAGGGGGGGGGGGGGGGGGGGGGGGGGGGGGGTGGGGTCTGGTCTCTTGGATCACTGCAATCTAATTAGACAGAGAGCTCAATTTGGTTCATTCCCTAATTTGCAATTGGAAATGATACTGTAGCACACACAGTGTTTGGGAAAACACTCACATGCATGGGCAAGCTGTGTGTGGGTGTGTGTGTGTGTGTGTGTGTGTGTGTGTGCGTGTATATGTGTGTGTGAGCATGTGTGTGTGTGTGTGTGTGTGTGTGCGTGTGTGTATGGTTGTGTGTGTGTGTGTGTGTGTGTGTGTGCGGAGCTGTGTGTGTGTGTGTGTGTTGTGTGTGTGCGTATGTGTGTGCGTGTGTGTGTGTGCGTGTACGTGTGTGTGTGTGTGTGTGTGTGTGTGTGTGTGTGTGTGTGTGTGTGTGTGTGTGTGTGTGTGTGTGTGTGTGTGTGTGTGTGTGTGTGTGTGTGTGTGTGTGTGTGTGTGTGTGTGTGTGTGTGTGTGTGTGTGTGTGTGTGTGTGTATGTGTGTGGTGTGTGTGTGTGTGTGTGTGTGTGTGTGTGTGTGTGTGTGTGTGTGTGTGTGTGTGTGTGTGTCTGTGTGTGTGTGTGTGTGTGTGTGTGTGTGTGTGTGTGTGTGTGTGTGTGTGTGTGTGCGTCTGTGTTGTGTGTGTGTGTGTGTGTGTGTGTGTGTGTGTGTGTGCAGAGTTATGTGTTGCTAAACACCACCAGGACTCAACCAGGGCACCAGTTTGATGCCTTGGCTTTCCAATCTCATGCTTCACGCCCACTGCCTCTCCATCACAGGCTCTTATTTACAGACGGGACACCGAGGGTGGAGTGGATGCCCCCCCTGAGGAGTGCATAACGTTCAGGTCTCGTCTCGGGATGGGAACCGTGTCTCCATGTCCGTGTACCCGGAGCACAGCGGACAGTCACACATCAACACAATGCTCTCTGTTTCGCAGCCCTGAAGTCTAGAGTCAAGTGTGTGTTGTGTGTGTGTGTGTGTGTGTGTGTGTGTGTGTGTGTGTGTGTGTGTGTGTGTGTGTGTGTGTGCTGCATGAGCCAGGAGTCATATTCACTTAAGGCAGCGGCGACTTGCTGTAGAATTATGACTCGTCTGATCTGTGGACTGGGAGGAAGGCGAGGGAGGAAGGGAGGAAGGGAGGGAGGGCAGGAGGGAGGACTCGTGCCTCGGAAAGCCCTCAGACGTCTTGTTGAGTAAACAGGATAGATTATTAATCTTTGTAATAAAAAAAATAAGCGTTGGCATTGAGTGATTCTCGTGTCCCACTCGGAGCGGTTGTGCCTTTCACACACAGAGTCTCTGCGCCGTCTGCATGAGTGGGATCAACAACCGTTATACACACGCCGCTTAAAAGTTTCAGAAATTGCGTCCAAACTTTAAATATGCCCAAAGTGAAATGTGAGGGCGGGAGAGGGAGAGGAGTCTGTAAATAGGATGCTGTCCAGCATTTTTCAAGTCATTGACATTAAGATGAGCACTATAAACACATTCTTTCTCACACAAGCACACAACATATGCACACACACACACACACACACACACACACACACACACACACACAAAGCCCTGTTAGAGATAACTCATTACGCCTCGGTAGCGCGAAGACAGGGAGGTCCAGTGTTTAATCTCAGATGATGCTTCAGCATGTTGGCACCACACGGCGGCAGTTAGAAACGCACAAATAAACACAAACGATGCCCCCTGTAACTCTGCCCAACAGACAGATTGGCAGCGATGTCTTTGAGGCAGCAAGGTGTGGAGCATCCAAAATAAGGAACCGTCCATTCTTATGCTGAAACCTACAAGGCAGATGATGATGATGGTGGTCAACGTGACAAGACAATATTTGTGTGTACAACAATACCATTTAAATACCGTTTATGTTATGATTGATATTAAACGTCTATAGGGGGCGGCAGTAGCTCAGGAGGTATAAGAGCGGTTGTCTGGCAACTGGAAGGTTGCTGGTTCGATCCCCGGGCTCCTCCCCCTAGCTAAGTGTTGAGGTGTCCCTGAGCAAGACACCACCTAACCCTACCTGCTCCTGACGTGTTGGTTGTTACCTTGCATGGTTGGCACCGCCGTCGGTGTATGAATGGGTGAATGTGAGGCAACTGTAAAGCGCTTTGGATATAAATGCAATCCGTTTTCCATCTATATTACTGTGATGACGAAGATGTTTAGTTTTTTTCCCACACAGCATATATGCAGTGAAGTACTTTTAGTTTTGATCCCGCTACCGTTCTTGTCGTTGACCGCTTCCGTAAGCGTGGTGATGTTTGTTGTTGTTGACTGCAGCGGGTGGAGGGACCGACCTGATGTCCAGTCGCTTCTGAGCCCCTTTGAGAGTCAATGAACCTCACGTTGAGGCTGCATCTGAGCCCAGAGCTTCAAACCACAAGAGAGAGAGAGAGAGAGAGAGAGAGAGAGAGAGAGAGAGAGAGAGAGAGAGAGAGAGAGAGAGAGAGAGAGAGAGAGAGAGAGAGAGAGAGAGAGGGAGAGAAACAGAGAGAGAGAGAGAGAGAGAGAGAGAGGAGGGAAGAGGGGAGAAGGGGAGAGAGAAGGGAGGAGGAGGAGAGAGGGGAGAGAGAGAAGAGAGGGAGGAGAGGGAGAGAGAGAGGGAGAGGAGAAAGGAGAGAGGGAGAGAGAGGGAGAGAGGGAGAGGAGAGGGAGAAGAGAGGAGAGAGGGAGAGAGAGGGAAGAGAGGAGAAGAGAGAGAGACAGAGTAAGAGAGAGAGAGAGATAACAAACAGAAAAACAATTAATAATAATAAAAATAATAATTTGTCTGAAAGACAGGAGAGAAGGTCACATCAATATGGGCTGGAGGGAGCGACACTGAGAAATAATATGGGGGGGGGAAAATAGTGTGGAGGCGGGGGGGGGTGGGGGACTCAAAGCTGGTTTTAAAGCAAAGTTCCCCTTTAAGAGATGAGTGTTGCACCCACTATGTGCCATATACCTAAAATAGCCGTGAAAAATAGGCCAGCCTCCTAACCGTGTCACCACTGCACGCCACCAGGCACACGGCGCCAGGCACCACGGCAGAACCGAAAGAGACTTTTTGATTTCTAAAGAGGAAACCAACTGGGCAGGACTTCCTGTTGGAGTGGTGGTGGTGGTGGTAGTGGGGGGCAGAGTTACTGGTTGTCATTTGTTTGTATTTTTTTGCACCAATGTCTCCTACTCTGACTTATAGTGGTAGTAGTGGTAGTGGTGGTGGTGGTGGTGGTGGTGAAACCACGGGAAAAACACATCTGTTATGTAATCTCAAAGCCAGTTTCACCACTCCCACCCCCTCTGCATCCCGGACACGCTCCGCCACGCAGATGGCCCTGGGGGGGACGAGAGTGCATCGATGGGACGAGCTGGCCTGCTTATTTCTGGACATACTGGATGCACAGGTCTGAGCACAGCACAGCTGGAAACACCATGGAGGGCGTGGCTTAACCCCCCCCACCTCCCACACCACTGCCATTTGATGGTAAAGGATTTATACGAGGAATAAGCCAGGACAAGCGTATAATGTACAATGGCAGCTTACCAGCCCCAGAGTGTTTTATCCCGGTTAAAACACCACAGTTACCAACATCGACCAGATTACTGTATTTGTCAGGTTTATTTTTTTTTTATCTACTCAACAACAAACAAAATATCAGCGGAAATGTACATATCCTTCCACAATGCTTTGAGCATTTTTGTGGTTGTCAAGGAACAGCAGGTCTCGATGTCCGGCCCATTTGACCGTTGATTTGTTTGTTTGTGACAAATTGATTTGGGAACCATTTAAAATAATCCCGTACAGCACAGAGAGTTCTATTCCAATCCTCCACCACACTGCCCAGGAAATATACTACTGGCCCGGTGGTGGTGGACACACACACACACACACACACACACACACACACACACACACACACACACACACACACACACACACACACACACACAC
Source organism: Coryphaenoides rupestris (assembly GCA_002895965.2). Classification (NCBI taxonomy): domain Eukaryota; kingdom Metazoa; phylum Chordata; class Actinopteri; order Gadiformes; family Macrouridae; genus Coryphaenoides; species Coryphaenoides rupestris. The sequence goes on from PIJE02000049.1 coordinate 958,302, forward strand.
ACACACACACACACACACACACACACACACACACACACACACACACACACACACACACACACACACATTATCCCTCACTCTCTTTAGTGTCGGACTTCTGCTGTACACAGTGTAACCGTGGCGACGCCGCAAACGTCTTATTACCGTTACACAACGTATGCTAGTGAGGGCGGTGAGCAGTGGAACACTTTCCCCGTTCACCTCGGAAACTCTCTACCACTTACTGGCAACTGGTATTGTTCCACAGCGACATGACAAGCACCGCCCGTCTGGTCTCTAGTGAGGTCAAAACAAACGCGGCTATGGCATTTGTGACACTTAAAGGCCCCGCCCTCTCAGACGTTACATTCCAGCCTCGTAGCGCTGGGAACTTCAAGGCCCCACCCCCCTGGAGCCCGCCCCCACCCCCCTGCAGATGGAGTACAGCGTGGCTACATCAACCCAACACACACACACACACACACACACACACACACGCATGCAGCCCTGCGTACACACACACGCACACACACACCACACACACAACACACACACACAAACGCACACCCACACACACACACACACACACACACACACACACACACACACACACACACACACACACACACACACACACACACATGCTCACACACACATATACATGCACAAACAAACACACACACACACACACACCCACACACAGCTTGCCCATGCATGTGAGTGTTTTCCCAAACACTGTGTGTGCTACAGTATCATTTCCAATTGCAAATTAGGGAATGAACCAAATTGAGCTCTCTGTCTAATTAGATTGCAGTGATCCAAGAGACCAGACCCCACCCCCCCCCCCCCCCCCCCCCCCCCCCCCGCTTTAAACTGTTTAAACCAACAGTGGATCTGACGGCGGTGAGGGGGGGGGGGGGGCTCTGCGTGGACAATATTGCGCCGATTCACTCCCCATCATCGCAGCTGGAGTCCATTTTAATCTTCCCTCCGACGTCCATGTTGTGGGGCGCGTCCGTGCCCAACGCCGCTCCGCCGGCCAAGACGCCAGCTGTGTTCCAGAGCTGAAATGTGTTTTAAGGGAGCTGCGGCAGGACGGTAATGTGTGCCGTGTGCAACCTGCCAGCCAGCCAGCCAGCCGGCCGGCCAGCCAGCCAGCCAGCCAGCCGGCCAGCCGCGGGCATTCCCGAGGCGGCTGCGTGGAGAACCAGTGGTTAAAAAGCACTTTTTGTTGGTCAACGGCCAGAGAGCAAATCGGCCGACATGCCGGAGACGTGGACGGAAGAAGAATCGAGGGCAATCGTTTAGGAAATGCTTCCCCCCCCGATACAGACGATTAAATAAGACGCACGACGCTCACGCTTCCCCTTTGAGGACGTCGGCCATCACGACGGAAAGGTCCGCGCTGTGCTCCGTGCTTTGTTAACTAACGTCACGAAAAGGATGATTCATCAAATAAGTTGTGTGGCCGCGTAATAATAATAAAAAAATAAAACAAGCTAATCAGCTAGGCTAAGCTAATCAAGCGCAAGACGGAGGGCCTCGTCAACCACACCTGAGGAGATTGACCTCGTTAAGCGGAGATAAGAAGTGATGATTGTTGCTGCGCTTTTCCTGCTCATTTGCTCATCGCTTTGATGAATAAACCAATTCCCTGGTTGAAGAGCCTTTCATTTTGGCAATTTGTTTTGTCACACGAGTTTGCTGGGTAAAAAAAAAAAAAGAAAAGAAAACGGACTTGGGGTAAAACAGGGAATCTGTGATGAATAGTGTCCATTAAGCAGGAATCCTACAACCCTTAAAGAGAAAACATACCTAAAACAAGAACATCATTAGGAAAATGAGCAAAGAGCTGAACCTGGAGTGTTTCTGAGCAGAGATGAATGATAGCATCACACCCAGGTCCATTATGGACTCTATTTATACCCACGGACACAGAGGAGCAGCACCAGTTAGAGGCTCCTCTCCAATTAGGTTATTACTGGTCTGGGAGACTCTCTACTGGTAGAAACTCCACCGCAAATATCTCTCACCCAGCATCTGTTATGGCGGTTTGTTATTCTCCCCCAATCCCACTAAACCTTTGAGGTTTCTGGTGCTAGTTTCTAGTTTGTAGTTTACCACTAGAAGCTTCTATCTGCCCTGGTTAATTGTTAATCAATTGACTGCCATTGCATAATATATATTTGTATACACAGTATATATATTGTCGTCTAATATTAAATACGTATTCAACAGACGCCCATCACGGCCCACGGACACATAATTCAATTCAAAGCCGAATACTAAAACAATTCATTTCGGTCCAAGCGCTCCGGGACCATCGCTTGGCGAATTATCTCTGTGGTATCCAACCATTACCTACTTGCTGCATCACAACACCGGACCTGCAAGAGAGAGAGAGGAAATAGGCAGTAGCCCCTCCCCCCAGCCCTGCCCGGCCCGGCCCGGCCCCGCCCACGTCGCCCGGCGCTTGAGTGACAGGAGAGCAAAAAGCAACCATGTGGAATCCCCCCCTCCTCCTCCTCCCTCCCCCTCCCCTCCCCCCGGCGGACGCGGCGGTGGCCTCAGTCAGTGCAGGGGCCGTATAAAGGATGGCCCTCTGTATTTTTTCATTAGACTTTTCTTTTGTTACGGAATACATAAATCCATTGTGGCACCATGCAATATGTATCACGGCGCTCCACCTTGCAGACGCCTCGTAATGGCTGCCATGTCCCTCCAGTTAGGGATGATAAGTGAACCACCCACCACCCACCACCACCACCACCACTACACCCACCACCCCCACCACCCTCTCTCTGTGTTAATGATAGTGATCATTCTGGTAGCACCTCCCCCCCCCCCCCCCCACCCCCCCCTGCCTCTCTTCCGTCTTCACTCACACAGTGTCTGGGTGCACTCCGCACACACACACACACAACACACACACACACACACACACACACACACACACACACACACACACAAACTGGGTGGCAGGGTTCAAGGGACTAGAGAGAAAGCAAACAAGCATCTAAAAACAATGAAAACAAGCACGATAAATCTCTCTCTATATACACATCTACATAATCTATATGTACATCTCTCTCTATATATATAAATCTACATAATCTATAAATACACATCTACATAATCTATATATAAATCTCTACACAGTATACACATCTACATAATATATATATAAATATATCTTTTGTTTGTTGAATGCAAAAACAGGATGACATAGTAACACTAGATAAATATAACAAACAAAAGTCAACTTTGCATATTTTTAATATCAATGGTTTGACAGTCATTACATATCTTGATGAATTAGCAGGCGACCCGA
>PIJE02000049.1:966611-1005185 GCA_002895965.2 Coryphaenoides rupestris
GTGATCTACGCCGCCGCCGCCGCCGCCGCCGCCGCACTTATTTATGAAACGGGGCAGCTGATGGGGATGCATTAATATTAATGCTCACTGTAAATTTTCATATTGTGCTGCTCTCCAGAAACTAAAAGCGGAACATGTCACCACTGTAAATCCCTCCCGCAGTCCACATTTCAAAAGCAGATTAAAATGAAGGTCAGAGGCAAGGTCAGGAATCTGTGTGAATCACTTCAATCACTCTTTTTGATGGCCTTCTCCCCATGAAGGTAATTGTATCATTTTGTTGTAAATTATTCTGTAAGCTAAACCATCCAATGTCTGTGTGGAAAAGTTGCGGCGCGCGCAAATAAATTAGAGGAAGCCTCGCCAAAACTTTTTCCGAAACATTTTCTTTTTGGAAATATTTGTTCAAAATTATTTTGAGCGTCAACAAAGCGCCGCGTGCTTGTTCACATTGTGTCCACACATTAGGAAACAGCAGCCGATGTGGACCCAAACTACGTGAGCATACACCGCTAGTCTAGACTGTCAGTAGCACCACCCAGCCGCACAGGGTGTGTGCAATGAGCTGTGTGTGTGTGTGTGTGTGTGTGTGTGTGTGTGAGTGGTGTGTGTGTGTGTGTGTGTTGGGTTGTGTGTGTCCTGTGTGTGGTGGTGGTGTGTGTGTGTGTGTGTGTGTGTATGTCTGTTGCCAAAAAAAATATTAATTGCTTCGGTGCTGCCAAGTGAACATTTTGACTTTTAAAAACACCTAGCCTGATTTGGCACCTAAACCCGCTTTTCAAACTTCATGTTGATACAGCGGAAAATGGGGAACAAACAAACAATGGCAAATTAATTTAAGATAAAAAATGTTTTTGCTGTGGCTGATTATTACTTTGAAACTATACTATTTGTAGTACCACTATTATTTTAAGTGTATTAAGCTTGTATTATGCTATTATGGTCAAACACTTGTTGTTGAAATTCAATTTGTGAAGCACATCCCAGAGCAAGCAGTGGTTTCAGATGGGATCACATTGAATCACAATTGACGTTTGAACAAATTAAATGGACAAATCCTACTTCATTTTCCTAATTTGGTTATTTGCGATTGCTATGTATTCATTTACGTTACATAATCAATATCATCTACTAACTTAACAAAAGAAAAGTCCATACAGACGTTGACCAGCGAGCAGTGAGGGACACAGAGACAGAAAGAGAGACAAGCAAAGAAAAGATCAAGTAAGATCTATATACGTTTGTCCAATTTCACATCTTCCATGGCAAATACAATACAATTGCCATCACAACAACAACAAACCAAAAACAAAGCCAAAGCAAAAGAGGACACGTCTGTCCGAACACTGACATCAGCATACTCCTCATGAATAGATCAGTTCCAGGTTCGGTTTGAATTCAAAACTGCCAGCGATCCTCTGCCCTCTCTCTCTGACACACACACACACACACACACGCACACACACACACACACGCACACACACACACACACACACACACACACATTCATCTTCTTGGTTCCTCTTGTCTCCTGCCGTCTGTTTATTCTGGCATTCATCAGTGCCGTGCTGCATGGCCGTCAGAGCCCCTCTTGAAGGGAAATGAAAAACAGCGTCATTTTAGGGGCGAGGGCTAAAGGTTAGCTCATGTAGAGTGGATCCTCTGCCGGATCATTCCTCTCGTTCTTATCTCGGCCCGGCGGGGAGCGCATACCGTGGCCCCTCTGTCACGCCGGAGCGCCGGAAAAAATAGCGGAGAATAAAGCACGCTCCCATATTTCCGGATACGGGGGCCGTTTGTTTTGCGGCCCGAACGCGGCCCGCTTTGTGCATTTATCCTCCGCGGCGTCAGGGAAAGCATCGGATTCGGTCAGGATCCGTCCTCAAATGTCCACCCTTGAACCTTAAATCTTTTCAAAATGGCAAATGTCCATATAAATACAGTGTTTTGCGTTTGTTTTGCCTCTCAATGAGGTCGCCATCATTATATATGATAGAGCGCTGCCTTTGCGTTTCTCCAATGGCCCCTTCAAGTTTTGTCAAGGAATGTGGCAATATCTGTCCTATTAGACATTTGAAAAAGGCCATGACAGTAATAAAAACCAGGAATAAAACCAAGAGAGATGCTGGCCTTTCGCTAGCAGAACGCGCCACACATTCCGCCTTATGTTGAGCAGGCATTAGGCCAGGGGGTTACACGGCTATACGGGACGAGTGTAGGTGCTATTTATTAATTATTATTTCGCGTATTTATGAATGTATTTATGAATGTATTTTTGTGTCGTTCCTCCAAAGGTGATGAATGGCGGTCGAGTGCGGTGCCAAAGAGCCACGTCTCCGGCAGCAGCTTATTCGCCGCTGCCAGCCGTGATTTATGACGAGGAGAGACGGGGGCAATCTCTGACTTCACCGTTTGCCCTCGTGCACTTTTCCATATCGTCCAGGAAGAGAGTTTGGGGGCATTGGATTGACACCCTAACTGCACACATCTGGTTTGGAGATATAGCCTCTTTCTTTCTCTTTCTCTCTCTTTCTTTCTCTTTCTCTCTCTTTCTTTCTCTTTCTTTCTTTCTTTTCAGTCTGACGACCATTTGAAGAAAATGGCTGCAAAATGGAAAATGGTAATTTGATGGAGCAAAAGAGCGGGAAACGCACGCATGCTATGAATTATTTCAGAACAGGCCAGTATTGTTTCTACGTGTGTGTATACCGCCACACACACACACACACACACGCTCACAGACACGCAGGCTCACACACACACACACACACACACACAGGCACAGTCAGAGGCGCACACACACACACACACACCCACGCACAGATGAATATAAAAAGTCAGAGAAGAAAAAGAGATATGCAGCTAACTATGATTAAACGCTTTAAATGCGCTGAACGGGGCTTTTCAGTGGGTCCGGGGGTCTCGCAGTAGAAATACTACGGGTACATATCTCCTAATTGGAAGGATTAACACGGGTCTCCGGGAGGAACACTAATCCAGGATGTGTCACGATGACACACATTACCTTGAACTACATTTAATCTATTGCATTTGAGTTCACCGAGTGTTCTGGAGGAATTGCAGTCACGTCAAAACTTTGCACAAAATCAATGTCCAATGAAGCCACATTGCGATCGAACATTGCTTGCTTGCTAAATCAATTGATTATATTTCCAGATATGATATGGGCTACTGAGCGGCTCAGTCAATAGTCCACCGCTCTGAGAATGTTGAGGAATGAGCCCGTAAAGTTTGTATAACGGCACACTTTTGTTGGGATTTGTAGCGCGTCACTGCAATGCTGTGTACCTCTAACCTCGGCCCATTAGACATTCAAACAGAAATATAAAATTAAGTTGGTTTGTTTTTCTCTCAACCATATAAGGCCTGTATATCAAATGACAAAGTCGTTAAAGCGCGCCGCAGCCGTGACATAGCTCTGGCACACGTGTGACATAACATCCATCTCAAGGGTTTTCTTTGAACGCATTTTATTGTTCCACTCCACTTTTAAGCACCTCTATCTCCCTAAATAATATTCCTATAAAATCACTGCGGTTGAAATGTTCAAGGAGGATTTTAACGCCATAAGGGATGAATTAAGCATTCGGGAAACTCTATTAATTTCCCTGGTACATGGCGTCATATTTAAATTTAATAGAAAGTTTTTAATGAAGCAGATTGGAAAAAGGGATCTTCTCCCTCCATTATGGGATGATGGATGGCCGAGAAAGGTTAGCAGCCGCTCATTAACACTCTCTTAAATTACCAAAGTACTTGCTGCTTTTTACACCTTTCATTTCCCCCCCCCCCTCCCCTAAATGAGATAAAATAATATTGAGGGGATGGTCGCTGAATCAAGTCCAACCCATAATTAAATACACTGACGGGGTGAAAGTGTTCCTGGTGGCGCTGCTGTTTGAAAGGAACGTGGAAGATTGAGAGATACAGTAGTACCGCCAGAGTAGAATATATAGTTCTGTATTATATATAGATATATATAAATATCTTATATTCAAAGTTATTTTAGAGGGCGGGCAAAAACTTTTGCCGCCACTTCTATTCAAGCCGAAGTTTCAGTTTAATTAGCAGCAGAAGATACCGTGTAGATATTTAGAGATATTATTTTAACACATAAAAGTGACTACTGGCATTTGAATATCTTGTCAGTGGCAGTATGCTGTATCCTCTGTGTTTTGAGTGAATCCGGATAAGGATTGGGCCTACAATATTCACTATTTATGGACTACGGAGTGCATATTCGTCTGTATTGTTTTACATAAATTGTAGCATGTCAGCTTATTTTTCATATTTTCCTATTCTTTTTTTTTTTTTTTATCTCTTAGCAGGTTAAAAAGTGGATCCCGAGGAGGAAGACAGGGGTAACGGAGCATCTGATAAAAATAGAGGTCACGATGTAGTCTTCATTTCGCTGAGTGCTGCGGAAATGGGAGCCACTTGGGATGTTGCTATATAGGACACCCCGCTGCTAAAACGCTGCTACACAACCCCATGATTACGACTTGATCCACCCTCCCACTGAAAGCTTGTGCTGGCAGAAATCAAGTACCCGCAGGCATACAGCACCCAGCCCTGGGCCTAAAAGGTAAGCACATGAAATATAGATACATGTATGGGTGACAAGACGACTCAGTGCATAGAGAGAGAGAGAGAGAGAACGAGAGAGAGAGAGAGAGAGAGAGAGAGGGAGAGAGGGTGGGTGGGGGGGACCGAGAGACACCCGGTGGCTCCCTCATGATGATGATGGTGATGATGAGGAGGAGGAGGAGGATGAAGATGAGGAGAAGAGTGAAGATGAGGAAGAGTTAGGGGGAGGAGGAGTCAGGAAGAGGAGGAGGAGAATGAAGGAGGAGGAGGAGGAAGATGGGGAGGAAAGGGGGGAGAAGGAGGAGGTAGAGAAGGAGGAGGAGGAGGAGGAGCAGGCCACTCCAGCCAGCCAGCAGATGGAGTGAAATAGTGGAGGGTGTTTGCAGGCAAATCATTAGGATCCCTATTTAAGTGAACCCCGGGTGACGATCTATCGCTCTCCTCCCCTGTCAGCGAATCATTATAATGTGCTCATTAGGGACATTGCCATGTGCCCATCACTCAGGCTGGTGCCATATTGGCAGATGAGCAGGGCCTGCCCCCCCTCCAGGCCCCCTGATCTGGAGACTTCAGAGGGAGGAAGATGAAGGAATGTTCACTGAGCTGATCACAAAGTGCCTGCGATTGAGTTGTCTGCGTCCGGTCAAACAAGACAACACCCATTGCTCACGGTGTGGACCTGGGTCACCTGCAGGTTCCACAGGGATCGGCTTTTTCTCGGGGGATTCTTTGGTTTGTGAACATAAAAGCTTTTCATAATACATTTTGAATGTGAGTCTCTCTTATATTTGCTTAAGAGAAGCAGTTGCATTTTTGTGTTGTTTGTTTCTCTTTCTCCTCCTCCTACTTTACGATTATTAGCGGAATTAGTAACAGTCTTATTCTATTATTCTCATGCTATAGCTCTTGTTTGTGCTGTTGCTGTCACGGTAACCCAGTTATACGCATGACAACATGTTTGGCTTCCTCAATTGGATTAGTGACTTAGTGATGGCTAATTAACGCACGCGTGGCATTGATATTATTATTAAAAGACAACAGAAGCATCCTGGCTTACTTTAGCAGGAAACAGACAACACATTATGGAAACAGACATGATCCTTCACATGTAATATGCGTTATATGACACACATACATACAATGGGATCCTATGCAATGCGACTCCCAGCACAATGGCGAACTCCGAGGGCCACCATTTTCAGACGCGAAGATGCAATGGAAGCACACAACATAAAAAATGGCCTCTGCTCGGTGACCTGTAAATCATTGATAAATCAATTCCCACCCTCCACCCCCCACTCCCAGACTAGAACATCAAATAATGAAGCAATACAATTCTTATCAATTAACATTTCTCCTCTTAATTGTTTTACTCAGCACTTAGCATATAGCGAACGGGAACACACACACACACACACACACACCGCAGAAGGAATCCGTGCCATTTTTTCAATTAAAAAGGTCCAGATGTTTTCGGAGGCATCAGTACACACGGGCAGGAGTGAGAAATGCCTTATCTGCATTGTAATCATCACTACAGCATCAGCTCTAGGCTGCATTTACATACTCATGTTTTATTCCTCCCCCCCCCCACTCCCACCCTCTCTCTAATGCACCACTTAATTATACTGAGCACAGGCAACGACGGACCCCCGTCGTCCCAAATTTATTGCCGCACTGTGGGAAACAGCAACCATCAAGCCTCGCACCCCGATACCAAAACACACAGCACCACGCGCAGAAATACATATCATACTTACCAGGACTGTGCATGTATCAGATGATCTCGTCCTGTGTATGTGTGTGTGTGTCTCTGTGTGCGTGTGCGTGCATGTGTGAGTGGGCAAGTGTGTGTGTGTGTGTGTAAGTGTGTGTGTGTGTGTGTATGTGTGTGGGCAAGTGTGTGTGTGTGTGTGAGAGAGAGAGTAAATATTCATGATTCAAATGGATGGGATGTGAAGGCTGAGTCGTCCTGTAGATGAGATCATAACATCGCGTGGATGCTGTGGACCACATTGTGCAGACAACACGATCTTTGTTATGTAGAATACTATATTGTTGTCCGTTTAAGCGCGATATCTCTACAGAGACATATGTGTGTATGTATCATCTCTCATTCTGACCCTGTGGATTTTGAGGCTTCCAAATATGATTGTAATGTTTTTTTTAAACAATATATATTGTTGATTCCAAAAAAAATAATAATACATGAATAAATGGATAGCGCCAGTATCTGTGTGTCCGATGTGAATGTGCGATCGTGGTGTTAAACGTGACGAAGAGGCTTCACAGATGGCGCTGGAGTAACAAGTGAGGACTGTGATTGCACATCGCCTGCATACATCAACGCCGCCGCCTCCCAACAATAGCACCGCCGTCTCCACGGAGCCAGAGGTGACCATCACACGGCGCTCACATGGCCGCTCTCCATGTCGATGTTTATTATGTGAATGGCTTGAGTGCTTTTTTTTTTAACAAGAAAGATTATCCGAGAAAGCTGCCCTCGCTGTCGCTGTGCTATTGAGTGAGTTATTTATTTGGGATGTTTTAGCGGTTTTCGTACAATGGCCATGAAATATATCTTTATGAAAGAGCAGATAATGAACAACACAGAATAATTCTTAATATCGATCATAATCGTCATCATTTGCATCCTTATTGTGCTCCCAAACATCCCTTCAGATGGATATGACCCCCCCCCCCCCATCCTCATACACACAGTGAGATCAGCTTGACTCTGGTTCGAGGGTTAGAGTCTGGCCAGGGCTTCTCCAGGGACATACATGCAAAAAAAATAACATAATATCCCAGCATGTTATGGCCTGCAGTGAAAAAAAACTATATACAGTATATATATATATATATATTAACAACAGTGCCCCCACACAGAAGGCAATCAGATGTGGCAGTGACGTGTAAAGATATTTATCTCCCCGGAAAGTATCCCAACATCATATTTCCAGGGGAAACGGAAATCAATAGTGACAGCGGCTTGTCAGTGCAGTGCGACTGGAACGGTTGATCTCAATAACACACACACACCACACACACACACACCAGAAAACAAAAACAACACAATGAGGAGACAACGAAGGGGTATTTTGAAACGTGTCCAGTGTACAGCCGTGGTATTTTAGACACGCAGAGAGTCGGCATCGAACGTTTCTTCTGCAAAAAAACCCCGCTGTTCCACGGCGAGCGTCGGGCGTGGCCCCGGGTGCAAGCTTTTTAGGTTTTTCTTTGAAATGCGACGCGCCGCGATGCTCCGACAAATAAGACATCACACATTTCCGTATTCATATAAACAAATTATCACCAACCCCCCCCCCCCCATCTCACCTCATTTTTTGGTGCCTTTATTATTTTTTTAAGGCCTCGTCTGCGTGGAGTTAACTTCACAGTCTATATCTATAAATACGGCGTCTGCACCAGACACTGTGTCACCTTGGGAGTGGGTCCTGGGAAATATGACAATAGTCGTATAAAGATGGCGCTGTTGGCTGCCCTGGCAGGAGACACTTTTATTTTTTTGGAAGGAACAGCGTATCTCTCTGGGAGAGAGTGCGGAATTATAGCCCGAAAAAAACCCTACAAAGTTCACAATTGTGGCAAGGCGGCGTTAATCAGATTTTCACGCCAAAGCTGTAGTTCATTGTCATTGCTAATGGAGGCGCCTCCGCAGGTTGTTGCTCTTCACTAAATTAGTGTGAAGTCTTCCCCCAAAAACATTGACTAATACTGCACTTAATCTTGGAAACACGCACGCTCCCGTGAAAAATCTCATCCGGAATGACACTGATGCATCGGAGCGTCGCCCCGCATTACATTCATCATGTTCCTGACAAAATTAATCTTGATAGACTGAAAACCAAATTACACTTAAGTTCACACCCATTGCTCACCGGAAGGAGCAAATAAATATTAATTGTTTCTGTGCAGGTTCTTCTTCTTCTTTCGCTTACGTGGTAAACCTGTTTAGCTCGATTGATAAGGGAAATAAACTACCCCATGTTTCCCTCATTCATGCTTCTGTGAAAGAACAAAACTGTCATTTGTCAGGCCTAGAATAAAGACTGTATTAAAGGGTAAGAAGGAACAATAATGTGTCCAACATTTCCTGTACAATGCGTTCATCAAGTCACAAGTCACAAAAAAATGATGTTGGTTTTCAACGTGCCAACGTGTCAAAATGAACAGACTAGTAGAGAATGATATAAGACGATGTTGGATTTACTCTGAGAACCCAATCCTTGGTTTGGATGTTTAATGTAAAGAAACTCCTTGGAATAAAAGGAAACATTGACAATTAGCTAGCGACGGTAACCATTTATTAGTATGCCAATAGATTCCAACATCTTCAATGTTGTATGATTTATTTCAGCATACTTGGCTTATTTACATTTGAGCATGGTAGTATAGCTCAATGCCAACATGTGCTTCTGTGGTATTTAAACAAACAAATAAATAAATAAAGCAGTAGTCTTTAGCCCTGCCAACTAAGAACAGACATACACGCACACATTATTTATCTTCCAAATGAACTCATTTTTCACCACTAATTAAAACATGGCGAGGCGGAGGGGGAACACTGCGGTAGGAAAACATTTGTTTGAGAGCTGCACAGCAATACATTTAGATGTGTACGTTTGGCAACTGTTTAAAGAAGCCCGAGTGATGTACGAACACGCCGCCGCCGTCGTCACTAATAGGCGGCGAGCATCGCCCGCATTGTTGCCGTGGTGACAATGGCGCCCGGCGGATTGACAGCGGCCTGCAACACATTGGGATGAGTGCCAACCTTTTTTTCCCAGACATTGCAGCGATTGTGCAAAAAAAAAAAATAGATCATCGTTGTCGCCTCTTTAATATACCATAATCTATTAGGGCCCACGCTGCAAACTAACAAGAATATTTTTAGCTGATGGCTTTAATGGCGGCGCGTTGGTGATTAATGGAAGTAAAAGATGGCATTTCACAAATCATCCCTCTAATTAGTCCACCGGCATCCGAGTGACGAGGACGCAGCAGCTTCTGTCTGAGACCGGGGATGGATGGAGTGGGTGTGGTGGGGGGGGGGGGGGGTGGTTGGGTGGGGGGAGTGGTGCTGCCAGGGCTCCAGCAGGGGGGGTTTGGGATGGGTGGAGGCTGGGGGGGGGGGGGGGGGGGTGGTTACGGTGGTGGGGGTCCTTCCGCAGCTCCAGGCAGCCTTGTGCCGTACGCCCAGGTGCTATTGTCAGCTGGAATCCTGCTCCAGCTGCTTGCCAGCCATTGATTTAATTATTTCTATTCCCTCTGCCCCCCCCCCCCCCCCACCCACCACCACGCACACACCACACACACACACACACACACACACACACACACACACACACACACACACACAGCCCTGTCTCTATCTTTAATTCTTTGTCTCCTCTTAACGTCGTGGTATTTGTACTGGTGGCTCGACAACGCTCTGTTGACGTTCCACAGAGAGACGCAACCATGTGTGATTTCTCATCACGGAGCGGGAAATGCGTGTGCTGTGTGTTGTGTTGTGTTGTGTTGTGTTTGGAGATGATCAATTATTGATTCAAAAGTAGATTTAAAACACTGTGGTAGGATACAATATTTCCATCTCTTGAGTGATTTGTTTACAGGCTCTAACCAAGGATATTTCACTGTTCACCTCGCAGTGTCAAGACTCTTCTAATGCATCTATGACATCTATGACAGTTGACACTATAATATGACTTACATTAGCAATCAGGGGAGAAGATTGGCAAATGTCTGATAAAATGTCTCAAAATGTCCCAATGGTTTTCCTCCAATGAGTCCCTGTCGACACAATTTCATTGAAATATAAATAAAAGTACTCATTAAAAGCCATAATTACTGATTTATTTACAAACCACAGCTACAATATGTTATTTTTATTCCTTGCAAATTTGCATGCCAAGGCGAGAGACCACGGATGTGTGTCGACACGGGGCCACTTTCAATTAGCATTTTCCATTTGACTCCCGATTTAATTGAACACATTCCTAAACACAATGCCTTCAATACAAGCCCACGGTAATGTCAACCTTTTCAGTGCCAAGAGTGGACACGAATATATCGCCTCATCTGCTCCTGTTCATTTGATTCATTTTTGGAACGTAATGAAACGGATTCATTTTATAATTACAGCTGTAAGATATTGTTACAGTGCGTAGGTGCTGAAGGAGATTCCTGCTTAACTCAATGACTTTGAGGTCGCGAGACTTGTATTATCAATTTCCCAATGATTGAAATTACTAAAGTTCTCTTTTTCCACCCCCCCCCCCCCATATAGGATCTCTTAAAGGACAATGAAAGCCCTGCCATCTTTTCACTGCGTCCTCAATCACGTTTAATGCTAACCATGTACACATAGGAAGGCTGATAAAGAATCATTAGTTTCCTTAATGGAATCGCGGGTCTGATCCCCGCCATCCTTTTCTATTGAATAGTGCTCTTCATTTCAAAGTTGTTCTGCTTTATTAAAGCTCATTACCATTTCTCTTTTAATAAGCGCTCTTTAAAGTCATTACCTGCAGTGGAGTTAAAGGCCCAGCTATTAAAAGGTTACTTAAATGTGAGTAATGGCTACGCGATATACTCAAGTTAATTACTATTGGAAACTGGTTCTGGTTTAATTTAAAGCTTGAACCATAATGAAAGATACGCCGCAGTACAAAGAGATGACACCAAATGAAACGGTTAATATTCGGCAGAACTGTTTGTGCCATCGTCATCGTCGGCTTGCACACCTGCACCTCCAATCCTCTGCTCGACGTCACACTATTGTGTCCGGATAGCGACCCCAAACTACCCATCTACACCACAGTCTCATGTATGTGTTCTATTTCACGTTACTTTTTTACTCACACTTCTGTGTCTTGCTTCAAAGGGTATTGCCACCAAACAAACAAATGCGTTTTATTTCCCGCCCAACCTCTTTATTTTATATATTATACCTCATCCAGGCCATACTTTTCTCCTCTCAGTCTTCCTCCCTTCAGTGCCCGGTGTTAAACTTGAATGTATGTGTCTTTCTCATCTCGCTGCCGGCACTAAAACGTCCACAGTTGCTCATAATGCAGCGAGTGTGCGCATGCAAATGATACACTTCTGCCGCCCTCCTCACCACCACCACCACCACCGCCGCCGCCACCGCCGCCGCCGCCGCCGCCGCCGCAGCCCATCGACGCGCGGCACTTTTGAACTAGCTATCTGCTGCCGGGGTCAAAAGATAAAAGCTGACCTCTACATCTCAAAACACTTTTAATCCGCGAGTTAAGAGCCTAATTGCGGTGATCTGAGCCAAAGGCCTGGGGTACGGGACTCCTGAGTAGCATTAACCTTCAGAGCTCCGCGCATTACGCCTGCTGCCCAGAGAACGGCGGCGCGCTCTCCGCTCCAGTGCCTCGCAGTGCACTCACGGCGAGGAGGAGAGCGATATGCAGAGAGACAGGGATCCCGACGAGAAGGAGGGGAAAATAGAAAGAAAGGAAGGAAGAGCGACAGGAAGAGAGAGAGAGAGAGAGAGAGAGAGAGAGAGAGAGAGAGAGAGAGAGAGAGAGAGAGAGAGAGAGAGAGAGAAATTGCGAAAGTGAAGCAAAATGTCGGACAAATTGAATAATCCTAGCAAAGCACAACAATTTAGGCGGTTCTGCAGGAGTCCATGTCTGGTGATGGGAATGACCTCCCTGGCCCTCTCTCCCTCTCTCCCTCTTTACCCTCTCTCTCTCTCTCTCTCTCTCTCCCCCACTCTCTCCCTCTCTTCTCTTTGATGTAAAAGACACAACTTCGCCTCTCGTTTTTTCGCCTAGCCACCCCCCCCCCCAACAGCCCCCCCTGCCTCCGCCACCCCCCCCCCCCCCCCCTCCCCCTGAGAGACTGCCATGCAGATATGCAGTAATTACCGAATCTTAAAACGCGCTTGCTGACACACCACAAAGCTCTCAAATCAGCAATTTCCCCCATATATCATCGGAAGAAAAAATAATTACAGACATAATATATATACTCAGTTACCAGTATATACACACACACACACACACACACACACACTCCTAATTATCAGCGAGGAGATTTTTTTTTCTTCCTACTGTTTAGGAATGCACCGTCTGAAGTTCCCTTTGTATTTTCTTCAGACCATTACAAATGTTTTTTTTGGGGGGGGGACGTTATTTTATTTGTTTAATGCAGCTGTACATGGAATATTAGCACCGTGATAGGTTAGCCTCTCTCTGGTGGCCGCGCACCACCAGCTGCAGGAGGAATAATGTAAATCTGCTCTGACCCACTTCATAAATCCCCACTTCCACGAACCACTGAGAGGGTGGATACTAAATGTCACAAAGCATTAGGTCATACTTCTTCCCCCCCCCCCCCCCACCCCACCCCATCCGTTCCCCATTTTCAACACTAAATTCTATTAAAAACACGATAATACAATCCTACGGTCGGTGTTTGCGACGTGGTCCACACCTTAAAAAAAAGAAAAGAAAAGAAAATCCTCGTGACAAAAAACATTTTCCGTCACGTCAGAAAAAACAGGCGGCAAACGTGTGTTCGTGCGAAGGGGCCGTTGATATGTGTTGTGGCGGTAGCCGTGGGTCTCGGTGAGTGGCAGGTGATTTGCCAGAACTTCAATGCATCTTTGAAGCTTCGGGGGTCGGGCCACTGCCAGCCAAGGCAGACGCGCCACTGTCAGGCGGCGGACGGACAGACAGACACCTTCCCCCCCCCCGCAAAGAACAACATGATGAAAAGAGGCGAACGCAAGGCATCGCTTCTAGATCAAGAGCACAGGACTTCTATTGCGCTTTCGGCTTTTATGATCAAATATTTCAGATGAAGTAAAAAAAATAAAATTGGCTGCATACGCGTGGACAGTGAGAAAGTGTACACTTCATAAATGTTGTCCACATATCACGCGAATGTCACACAAACAGCGAAAACATGTCACCCGGATTATCGCGGGAAGCATCGCCACCTAAAGCCGTCTGAGGAGAATCTGACAATTAAGGAAGAAAAATAAATCTGTAATCTTTTGACTCCATTGATAGCAGCTAAAAATAAAGACTCGCGGTTTTAGCATTTGTTATAATCTTCACCGATGCTGCGCGACTGTCTCTCTGATGAGCCGCATCTCACTTTCTCGCTTTCTTTGTGTTTATATGAAAAACAAAAATGTCTTTCTTTGAGGTCTTCGTATATACGGGACACCAGAAAAGCTCAGCGTGTTACGTGGGTAAAGGCAGGGGGAGAATGGTCACGTTCACGCCAAATTCACACGTGTCAGAATTCACACTTGAATCAGTCCCAAGCTTCAGACACTTTCACGGTGCGACCATCGATCTGACTTGTTTACCTTCACCGTGACGAGCAAACACCCTCACAATAACCGTCTTAAATTAGCATGGAAGACGGTGAGACGGTCTTTGGTTAATGCGACCATGTTAGACATCAACTACAAGCCACTCATTTGTTGTCGTTTTTTAAAAAATATGTCAAACTAACGGATGACAATATTAGACATTGGGCGTTATTCTTATTCAAATTTATCATTGCTGACGTGCTAATAAAACGACCCAGCGCTAAAAAAAAGTCCTTGCTCACAAGTATTGTCTGTCTCGCAAAAGAAGAACAATGCCAATGGCACATTGACGTCCATTGTTGTCTTGTTAAAACACATTTTAACAAGTCACCAAGGTGCTGTCTTACTTTGGCCATCACAATTCATCACTGCCATGTACAGAGCCCACGCGTCCTCTCCAAACACTGTTTTGTCCGGCGGTAGAAAGTCCAAGGAGGCTAATAAACCTCCTGCATAATCCAGAGTTGTCTTTCTTAAACTGAAATCTTCCAGAAACTGACTTAACAAAGAGCTATGATACATTGGAAGTGCGGTGGACCTGCATTGGCCGTCCACTGGTGTCTAGCGGTAGACCGCTCGGTGGTTGGTAAGGACTCGCTGTCGCTGGTTGTAAGGTCCAGGATGCCCCCCGCCCCCCCCCCCGGCATGGCACATTTTGACGTTGTGTGTAAAAACAGTGTGGGACCCCCGCAAGTGTGGCGCTAATAGCTGCCCGGGTGATGCGAGGGTATTTATTCAGGACTCCCAGCCAATTGTTTTTGCATACAAGGTGGTACGTACCATGGTGTCGGGGGGTGGTCAGCTACAAACACTAACAGGCCACCTACTCATCACCTTTTCACAAGCGGTTTTAAGGTTGTTTCAAGGTACTTACTTACTATGGGGTTCAAACTGCCTATCGGGGAAGCTTTAATAATAGATATCAGTTATGATTGGTAAAATTGTCATCGACTCTGGCATGACATGTCTATTAAATCATTTGGATACCAATAGCGGGGTGTGTCTCACAGGTGTGCCGTGTCAAAGTTTGCCTCGACAATCTTAAGGCTCTACAACCTGAAGGTACTTCTATTTCATCGTGATTCTACTGCCCCAGAATCACAAAGGAGTAAAAGCTGAAATATGTTCCACCGGGGCTGTGCCACCAGCCAGATGGCGGACGTCCAATGCAATCGCGGCGTCCAATCATTGGGTTCTACTTCGTATTTGTCCGCGCACATTAACCGAAACACCCGACCTTATACGACACAATCACAGGGCTTCTGGCCCCTGTAGCCGTGGGCTTAATGCATGAGAAGCAGATGTGTGTGTTGTGTTGACAACGCGACGCGGTCATGGCTATCTCCAGCGAGCGCTTGCATTATGCTGATGAATGGAGCTCCCTGCCAGATTATTTGATTTGATAAGCAGTACAACCCATCGGTAACATAATACATCACAAATTGTTTTGTCAACAATTTATGGTATCATTTATCAAATGACCATCGCAGTATAGGCTGAATTATGGTGTCATGGCTGGCATAATGTCAATACTCAAGTTGAGGTGAGGGCAGCCCGGCCTGCTTTGATTTAGACGCCTGACACCAGGGCCGCTTTGGAAATCTGTACACAAACAAACAAACACACACACACACACACACACACAAACCAAACAAACACACACACAAACAAGAAGACTAAACTATGATATTTAACATGAGGTAATACCTAAATGTTAAAAACGATGAAGTTATGATGGCACTTTGAACAAATAAATGGTGGAAGTGAATGTACATCGACAAAATTATAAAGCACTATGAAGGGAATAGGAAGCATCCATTGTGGACATTATTAAACAAATAAATATAGCAAAAACAGTAACACTGATCATAGATACATGCATGTTAAATTGCAGCTCAGGCAATCATGGCTTCAATTTCATCATCATAATCAACAGGCATCGTTTGCACTGCAGTCTGATCAACAATTAAAAGTGAGGCCTAAAAGACAACATTCAAATGCAATAATCTGAAAAAGAATGTTCCTTGGAAACAAGAGATGTATATAATAGTTCTTGGGTCCTGTCTTGGGTTGCTCACCAATCATTTACATTTAGTGCCGCCATCTATCCTGCATACGTGGTGTACCCCTCATCCTCTGTGACCTACATAATGATTTTAAGTACAGAGAGCAGGACAGAAGACAGGGCACACCTGTGTACACGTGACTTTGTTAACAGCTTCCTAATTTAAACTTGTTGACCTCGTAAAGAAGAAATAATATTTATACTAAATAATAATAATACAAAGTATATGTTTTTTTTAATATCGAGGGATATCGAAACATAATATTGATGGGACATTGGCTGCAGGCATAAACTTTAGATTTAAAAGAAACTACGGCAAATAATTTCTTTTTTTAATTTACAATTTACAATTCTGGTACATTTACAGTTCTTTTTTGTTACAATGATGTGGAACAGGGTCCCTGCTCCATCGTTGTATGACATTTGTGTGTGTGTTGTGTGTGTGTGTGTGTGTGTGTGTGTGTGTGTGTGTGTGCTTGTCAACGATGTTTTTTAGGCCAAAATGGTTGGCACAAAACATGGTATGTGACCAGAAAGGACTTCCTGGTGCTTTTTTCCACAGGTACAACTAACAAACACGCGGTAGATGGAAAAAAACATAGACACAGTTGGCTGTCATTATATTAACAACCAATAAATTACTTCAGGGAGAACCGAGCGCGGAGCCTTCACTTAAACCTAACAGTTCCGTTAAAACGCTGGCGTTTCTCAAACTCACGGGCCAATCAACGGCTGCCTCAGGATTTCCGAGGTCTCGTTATCTCATTATTTTTGATGCAGGTTTCCCCAGACTCTGCTCAGGCCTGAGAGATGCAGGCGTGGCTGGACCAGATTTATTTTGCACTGACCTTCTCCACTGGAGCAGATGGAGGTGAAGTGGGGAGCTCGGGCACACCTTAAAGGAAACCGTTTAATTATCCGTGAGGCTTTCTTTCTTCACCGTGCGGAGCACATTTTAATTTCAGATTCAGGCAAAAGCAGTCCCATGCATCGCAAACATGCTGCTTTTTAAATAATGCACCAGACAAATGCGTCTTTACCATTCCAAACATCTGTATTCTTTAGAACTCTGATGATCGAGCTAAGAAGTTAAAATAACCATGGACGCTACTAACCTTGTGAACTAGTAAAAATATAACTTCTGATTTCTGATTTTGCAATTTAAAGAAATGCTTCTCTCCAACTCACCCATGCAACGCCACCTCCCTCCGTCCCATTGGCTCAGCAGAGCACTAATTAAGACAAACCACATGCACCTGACCAGCGACAAATAAATAGGAACAGGAAATAAATATGAACAAAGCATGCAAGCCATGCTTTGTTCATATTTAAAATGAAAGGCAGTTTGTAATTGGTTCAGTAATGTCTCTGGCATCGTCTCTTTGGTCGTTTACGAATATTCCCGCAGCAACGGGGTTATGGTATAGAGTATCACATGCTGACAATGGCCCCCTCTCCATCTGATCATCACTGTTAGCATGTTGTCTTCCACACGCTCTGTGGGATGCACCTCATTTAATAGAAAAATAAAGACACTCTCGTGAGAAGTAAAGCGCTTTTTGCAAAAGCCTGTGATGATTTGTGACCCCTCTGTGGACGGCGAAATTGTGGAATCACACACCCATAACTTCACACTTAATCTGTATTACTCTCGTCACAACAGAGCAAGGCACTCTATCAGTAAATGCTAATCTCCTAATTAACAAGCTAATTAGGCAATTACAGCTTTGCAGAAGGATGCCTAAATGAAATATGACAACACAGTCACTTTTTACACCACCTGTGGGTCCTTTCAGATGTCACAATGAGCGGCACAACGATGACACAGTGTTGTCCCATGCTCTGTGTGTGTGTGTGTGTGTCTGTGTGTGTGTGTGTGTGTGTGTGTGTGTGTGTGTGTGTGTGCTTGTGGGTACATTATATATTATTACGACTGGTAATGAGAGAGAGAGAGAGGAAGAGAGAGGAAGAGAGAGAGAGGGAGAGGAGAGAGGGGAGAGAAGAGGAGAGAGAGAGAGAGAGGAGAGAGAGAGGAGAGAGAGAGAGGAAGGAGAGAGAGAGAGAGAGAGAAGAGAGAGAGAGAGAGAGAGAGAGAGAGAGAGAGAGGAGAGAGAAGAGAGAGAGAGAGAGAGAGAGAGAGAGAGAGAGAGAGAGAGAGGAAGAGAGAGAGAGGAGGAGAGAGATAGAGAGAGAGAGAGAGAGAGAGAGAGAGAGAGAGAGAGAGAGAGAGAGAGAGAGAGAGCTGTGGGGAGGTGGTACGGCGCTCAGTGCCACACGGTGATTTAGCCTGTAATAGTTTTCTGTAATCTCTTTCTATTGATTAAACCTCACATCAAACAGGAGTCTGGCTGCACAAGCTTTCTTTCCTCGGTCAGAAATGCCATATGGAGGTAATCTTTCACCTTTGTTATTCCTGCTGCTGCTCGGCTGTAGGGAGCCCCCCCCCCCCCCCCCCCTCTCTCTCTCTCTCTCTCTCTCTCTCTGCTCTCTCTGTCTGTCTCTCTCTCTCTTCTATCTCTCTCTCTGTCTCTGTCTCTCTTCTCTTTGCCTGAAGAGACCAAAACTAGGTGTGGAAAGAGAGAGAGGAGAGAGAAGAACAGAGAGAGAGGACAGAGAGAGACAGAGAGAGAGAGAGAGAGAGAGAGAGAGAGAGAGAGAGAGAGAGAGA
Organism: Coryphaenoides rupestris; assembly: GCA_002895965.2. Classification (NCBI taxonomy): domain Eukaryota; kingdom Metazoa; phylum Chordata; class Actinopteri; order Gadiformes; family Macrouridae; genus Coryphaenoides; species Coryphaenoides rupestris. The sequence continues at coordinate 985,338 of PIJE02000049.1, forward strand.
GAGAGAGAGAGAGGGGAGCAGCCAGCATGGCGAGCAGAGCAGGCACAGAGGAGTACCTGCAGGACTGATCTGAATAGCAGCGGTCCACTTGCAAGTCAATGTATTCATTGTGTTTCCATGGGGGGGGGGGGGGGGCTAGGTGCAAGGAGACAAGGAGACAAGGAAGCCCGGAGGGCACATACCGCACATAGCATCGCCATCTAGTTTTTAAATCTACCTTATTTTCATCGTCTTATATACACCCCCTTCCCCCCCCCCCAAGAGGGTATACGGATAAATTGTGAAATAATAATATCTCAGTGTGCACGGCGGACATTTTTTAAGAGCACAAATAATGAACATTAGAGAGTGAAGAACAAAGGGCACCGCTGGCTTTCTGAATTTCATATGAAGCTTATCTGAATGCGACACCAAGATATTTTTTAAAGAGGGGGGGGGGTGGGGGGGGGAAAGAGTGGGAAGGAAAAAAGTGCTAAAAACACTCAATTTACTGACAGGCAAATGACTTCATGCTGCTTGCTTAATCTCATTTCTTGCATAATGCCATCTTATTAGCATATCAAAGTGAATTAATACTTCCAGGGCATTAGCAATTTCAGAAATATGCTCTGGCTCCAACCATTATAGAGTTAGAAGGCTGCCAACAAACTCCAAACACACAGAGAAAAGTCTCTCTCCGTCTCTCTCTCTCCTCTCTCTGTCTGCCTCTCTCTCATTATGAGTCTCTCGCTCTTCTCTTCAGGTTACACCAGTCTGCCACTTCCTTCCGTGAAAGCACCACAAACACCGATACTATATATCGACGACGCGGATCCATTGAACACAATACAACCACCGCTGCCACGGAAATCGTACACTCCATTCACATTCAACAGAGCTTATGCACCGAAAAACAGTTGCTGCTCGCGCTGTCCTGAAACAGATATTTACCTGCGGCGCACGGCGCAGTGCAACGATCACACCGCCGGACGTACGAGAAGAGCTCAATTGCCAGGCTGAGAGTGTGTGTGTGTGTGTGTGTGTGTGTGTGTGATGTGTGAAGAGTGGAGCAGAGCGAGAGAGAGAGAGAGAGAGAGAGAGGGTCTTGTGTGTCTTTTGAGCAGCCCAGATGAAAGAGGCTAGCGAGTGTTGTCTGTTGGTCTGATGCCATGCGGCCAAGTGAATGGGCTCACTGTGTTGTTGTGTGGAGGACCAGGCCGGTCACCAGGGCCAGAGGACCAGCTTGAGCTCTGTCAATGGCTAAGAGGGGCAGGCTGTGACTCCCCAACCCCACGGTTAACCACACACACAACACACACAACACACACACACAGCACCACACACAGCGACGCGCGCACACACCACACACACGTGCACACACGCGCGCCACACACATGCCAACACTACATGGATACTATTAAAATGTGCACGCACAAACAAGACATAGAGGCTTCTTCATCACTGTCTTCATCTCTCTCTCTCCCCACCCCCCCCTCTCTCTCTCTCTCTCTCTCTCTCTCTTCTCTCTCACCAACACTTGTCTTAGACAAGAAACTCTTCGTGGGGGTTTTTCACACATTTGCAGGTAATTAAGTTTTCCCTAGGATCTTTTTTTCCATCTTTGTATCCTGACATTTATTAATATCACTTATAGATGATAATGTGACACTGTCTGTAGATGTTCATTTATTTCACCACTGCAATTTATTCTGACATTGTCAATCAGAGAATCTGGACCCAAACCTATCGCAGTTAACAATGAGTCGTGTTTTTTGTAAATATTAATCAATATTAGCGCAATAACATTTTCCTTTGCATGTGATATTCTACAGTGGAAATGATAAATAGAAATATACATGAACTCCTTGATGGCATCAAATATAGAAATAGCGTTTAGCTTAATGTGTGCTTCTGTTTCTTGTGTTGGTTTTCTGCTGGAGTCTCACGTTCAGCAGCAGTAAATCTACATCCTAAACGGGAAGCGAAGCGAATGGGATGTGTCTCTAGCCATGTGCTGCACCTGTGTTGTGGGAGATCATAAACTTTTATTGAACTTCCCAATGTCCATTTTCTCATAAACCACACAAAGTTCCAACCATCTGCCTAATTAAACACAAGCCACATCATTATTATGCAATGTTGCCCCCCCAAATGGTCTCCCAAAAATATACAAACGCCCTGATTAAATGTGTCGAATTTCAATATATATATAATTGTGCAGTTTATATATATATTGTTATATTTCAGTTTTAGAATTATATTTGAAAACTGCAAGCCAGAGAAGTGAGACTTTTAAATGTGCCTTAATGTGGGTGGAAAAACAAGGCATACGCCATCTATAATTTCGCAATCAAGTAACCTATTCATATAGCCTATATATTTGCATACATATATTACCGACATATATTTTTAAGTATTATTTTGGAGGATTAGGCACACTCTCCTTTTGAAGCTTCAGCTCATGTATAATATTATATTGGCCTATATGACACATTTTAATTGCCTTAAAATTATAAGATGTAATTAGGTCTGAGTGCCGTTAGTTACCATATCAGCATAATGTGACCTTATTATCTTTGTTAATTAAATTAAAAAATATTATTGGATTAAATTGCCTATACTGTGGACTACGAGTCATATGTGGATTATGTGACATTTAGGGGGACATGTTATATGATCTCGCCTATAAAGACCTGATGTGCTGCCGCGCATATTCGCACATAAACGCAAAGGTGTCTGGGTTAGTGGCGCACTTGGACGCAGCGCGCCATGGGCGTCTCTGCGGCTAGAAGACGCACACCATGCCCACTGCTCTAACACTTACTGGGATTACAATAAAATGACCAACTGGTTCAGGCATAGGCGCTTCCATAATGCGGCTTCCGTAAGTGTAAAGATGGCGCTACGTGGTGACCATGTGGCTGTGGTCTAATGTATTTGTTCCCAGGTAACTCATAATTCATAAAGCTCTTACCTGTCTTCTCTTTGATTTTCACAGAGCACGCTGAAGAGTGCAGGTTTCATTCTGTGACAGTTCAGTCCATGTTTCCTGTTTTCAGTAATAAGACAAAAATACATATTGAAATAAAGTCATTGTTAAATAACCTATTTGTATATTAAAGAGCTCATAGAGCAGCTGAATAATTTCTGAATTTCTGGTTTGCTCTCCCTGGTTGTAAAATAATTTATGTTGACTAAAAAGTGAGCTTTGCATGTTAATGGATTTAAATGTATTGTTTATTAAATTACATAATTGCTAATAAGATGATTGACAAAGTAATAATAAACTGGCAACTGATTTGTACACTTGCACCTCATCACAACAGTTTATGAACATGAATTAATTTGGAGGGTTTGCATCTATATAAGTAGGCTATGACTATAGGCCTACATTTGGAGTTTTTGCCATAACAAGGTACATTCGTCTGGCACGTTAATATAGCCCGGTTGGAGTGTATTCGTGCCTTTTTCAACTTTTTGGTGTCCATTTAGGATACAGGCTGAAAGTGCAAGTGGTCACATGGCCCATTATTCTACAACAAGCACATCATGTCAGTCACTTTTTCATTGAGCAGTGGGGGTCACAACACTACAGCCCACACTGGTATTGATGGGCACACCGTGGACCACCAGCTCTTATGAGTCACGGAGGGAAGTTGAGGGGGGGAAAACATAAATGAACCAACTTTGCTTGCGCCTCGTCCAGGCTCTGATCGGTAATGGTCATGATCTGATGGAGAATGTCACCGATGTCTTGTTTCCTGCCGTCCCCGTCCACCGCCGTGCCGTCGTGTCCGTGGCGGCGGCGGCAGCCCCGCCATGCCCCCCTGCCCCGGGTGGCCGGCCAGGCTCACCCCGCCGCCGATGGACTGCATGATGCGCGCCTGCTCGTCCATGGCCGCGATGGAGTCCGTGCACTGAGCCACGCAGATTGAGAAACTCATATACAAAGATTATGGGCTACAACCAAATGTTGTAGTCTCAGCAATAACAACGCGGGTGTAGACCTGTACGGCCGAGGTGATCAAATGACAACCCGCCACCCTCCCCCCCCACCACCACCACCACCACCCCCCCAGCGAAGTCCTGATGGGAAGATGCTTTCAAAAATGTTGTGTCCAAAATAGTTGTTATCCTCTCGGTGCTTTATTTACGCGCGGTCCAAACTGACGCTCGGCGAAATTATTGTTGTGCAAAAACACATGTAGGCGATTTTTTGTTGTTGTTGTTGTTGTTGGGGGGGTCAAAACTTCTTTGTCATTATTTACACTCGTCGATGGTCATCATCATCATCATCGTATCCCGCACGAATTGACCGCTCATGCCAACAAGAATGAGTGTTTCTGGTTGTTGTGATGTGACGGAGACAGCGGCGCTCCTGGGTGGCGTCTCATTCATCAGCCGCAGCCTCGCCGGGATCCTCCTCGGACCGCTGGAGCACAGTATCCAACATGGAAGTATGGCACGCCAAAAAAAAATACACAAAAAATCAAGTGCGTACACTTCAAATTCAATTCAAAGAAATTGTTTCCGCGATCAGCGCAATTATAATAGAAAAAGCAATCAAATGATCTGCGGCGTGTCGGTGTCCAAAACGTCACTACTACATAAAAAAAATATGAACAGTAGTAGAAAAGTTAATGCCGCTAATGAAAGAAATACAGCGCACACACACACACACACACACACACACAAAACAGCGAGAAATTAATGAAAACAAGACGTCGTTGTTGTTGTACGGCGATGCGCAAAAAGATCTGCCTGCTGAAATGAAATTTATGAGCTCCAGCCTCTCGCCTGTGTGTGTTTTATGTTGTTTGATGGCAGCGCCTGTACTGAGCGATTGACAGAGCGCCAATGCCACTCACTCAGCAGTGCAGGGAGAAAACACACACACACTCACACACACACAGAGAGACACACACGCACACACACACACACACACGCCGAATGGAAACGGCAACGCAACGCAACGCTCCGCCCTGCAGAAGAGGAGGAGGAGGAGGTGGTGGAGGAGGTGGGCTCTACAGTCTTGTCACTTCGCTGGCCGAAAAACAGTGAAAAACCCCAAATATCGGAGGAGCGGTACCAACTCGGAGGGACGCCGGTGATCGGGATGATAAAAGCGCGCCACAACACAGTCTCTCTCCCGCCAATTATTTTCGCGCCCTAATGCAAAATCAACGTGCTGCCCGCGCGTAGGAAGTGCACGCATATCATCTTCTTCTTCTTCTGGAGTTAACTACACTTTGATTTTGGAAAAAAAAAAAAAGCGCCGTGAAGTTGCTCCTGTTGGCCTACGCGCCGCGCTTTAGCAGAGGCGAGGCAGCGGACATGTTTATATTATTGAGAGTAGTAGAGCTCCTCGACCAATCCCCGACAAGGATGAGTGTCGGACTGACGACCGGCGTGTCCTATTACTGGCAGATGCATGATCCTGAGAGCCCACCCACTCCAGCCTCCCCTCCTCCACCATCTCCACCTCCTCCACCACCACCACCACCATCACCATCACCACCACCACCACCTCCCTCCTCCACCCACCACCACCATCACCATCACCACCACCACCTCCCTCCATCGCCACCACCACCACCACCACGCTGCTGCTGCTCCGGGAGGGGGGCGGGGCTTGGGCTCGGCCGCTGATACGAGTGACATGCACCTCCGCAGTTGCTATGGCAGCAGACACGTTGTTAAAACGCCTCGGCTGTAAAGCGCGTCCACATTATTCCGGGTGTTTCCACCGACACGTGATCCTTGTCCGTGTTATTTATATACGAGGACGAGTGTGGATTTTAATTTGTTCATGTCAATTAATAGCCCAATTTAGCCTATTTAAAGGTCATGCTCAACATTCTGTGTAAAACTATGCGATTTTCCAGTCCATGGCAGCATAAACTAAACTGTTGTTAAAATGAGTGTTGTTTAAAGTGTAAATATTATATTACATATCATGGAATGTTGTGGAAATTATCCTATTTTGCCCAAACTTCATAGCATTGTTTTGTTTAAATGCAACACAAATGAAACAGTGTGAGAATGTATGTATAAACCATAGTTTATATGTGGATACACACACACACACACACACATATATATATATACAGTATATATACAGTGTGTGTGTGTGTGGTGTTTTGTGTTGTGTAGTGTATATATGTATATATGTATTATATATATATATATATATATATATATACATACATACATACACACATATATAGAGTATACTATATATATATGTGTGTATATATGAGGTGTGTGTGTTATCTTTATGTACCACAGCGAATATTGCTGTCTCTTTCAACAAATGTATTGTTGTAATCGCTTTGAATAAGAGCGCCTGCCAAATGCCCTCAATGTAAATGTAATGTAATGTAAATATACCGTTTTGTGAGTTTCATATTGTAAGTCTATATAGTTAGCCTCTGTGAGTCACAAAGTAGCTTCCACTAATTACAAAAACACAGACACACACACACACACAGACACATTGGCCACGATGCATATCAGATGTTACATGTGTTGTTGTCGACTGATTCCTAAGAATCAGAATTATCTCAATCACACAAAGAGAGGACAGGCAGCTCAAGCAAGTCTCATTAAAATGCCTGCGTGTGCAACTTTGAACGTACGTTTGAGGGAAAAAAACTAACACTTTTCAGAAATGAAAGTAAAATGCTAAATTCAACATCTTGTAGCTTCAAAGACTAGAAGTGTGTAATATTCCCCACACCAGAAAAATGCAAAGCACCCCCAACCCCCCCCCCACCGCCCCACACACACACACACACACGCACACACACACAAACACACACACACACACACACACCCCCACACCCCCCTTCCCTTTTTTATATTTTTCTTCTCTTTTTTTATTTTTTAACGCCAGACGTGGGGTTGGGCTCATTCACTTGACCTTGAAGTATGGCTCAACCCTTCGCAGAGTTTAGTGTGCAGGAGTCCCGGGACTATACTGCATTTATCATTGAAACGCCGGGCTGTCAAGTCACACTACATACCTGTCAGGCAGGGCTCAAAGGTACAGCTCGGGCTCCTCTCCTCTGTTTGCAGTGCATGATTCTTCATTGCATTGCAGAGTTGGTTGGTGGTGGTGGTGGTGGAGGAGGGAGGTGGTGGTGATGGTGATGGTGGTGGTGGTGGTGGTGGAGGAGGTGGAGATGGTGGAGGAGGGGAGGCTGGAGTGGGTGGGCTCTCAGGATCATGCATCTGCCAGTAATAGGACACGCCGGTCGTCAGTCCGACACTCATCCTTGTCGGGGATTGGTCGAGGAGCTCTACTACTCTCAATAATATAAACATGTCCGCTGCCTCGCCTCTGCTAAAGCGCGGCGCGTAGGCCAACAGGAGCAACTTCACGGCTCTTTTTTTTTTTTCCAAATCAAAGTGTAGTTAACTCCAGAAGAAGAAGAAGATGATATGCGTGCACTTCCTACGCGCGGGCAGCACGTTGATTTTGCATTAGGGCGCGAAAATAATTGGCGGGAGAGAGACTGTGTTGTGGCGCGCTTTTATCATCCCGATCACCGGCGTCCCTCCGAGTTGTGCCGCTCCTCCGATATTTGGGTTTTTCACTGTTTTTCGGCCAGCGAAGTGACAAGACTGTAGAGCCCACCTCCTCCACCACCTCCTCCTCCTCCTCCTCTTCTGCAGGGCGGAGCGTTGCGTTGCGTTGCCGTTTCCATTCGGCGTGTGTGTGTGTGTGTGTGTGTGTGTGCGTGTGTGTCTCTCTGTGTGTGTGAGTGTGTGTGTGTTTTCTCCCTGCACTGCTGAGTGAGTGGCATTGGCGCTCTGTCAATCGCTCACTACAGCGCTGCCATCAAACAACATAAAACACACACAGGCGAGAGGCTGGAGCTCATAAATTTCATTTCAGCAGGCAGATCTTTTTGCGCATCGCCGTACAACAACAACGACGTCTTGTTTCATTAATTTCTCGCTGTTTTGTGTGTGTGTGTGTGTGTGTGTGTGTGCGCTGTATTTCTTTCATTAGCGGCATTAACTTTTCTACTACTGTTCATATTTTTTTTATGTAGTAGTGACGTTTTGGACACCGACACGCCGCAGATCATTTGATTGCTTTTTCTATTATAATTGCGCTGATCGCGGAAACAATTTCTTTGAATTGAATTTGAAGTGTACGCACTTGATTTTTTGTGTGTTTTTTTTCGGCGTGCCATACTTCCATGTTGGATACTGTGCTCCAGCGGTCCGAGGAGGATCCCGGCGAGGCTGCGGCTGATGAATGAGACGCCACCCAGGAGCGCCGCTGTCTCCGTCACATCACAACAACCAGAAACACTCATTCTTGTTGGCATGAGCGCTGAATTCGTGCGGGATACGATGATGATGATGATGATGACCATCGACGAGTGTAAATAATGACAAAGAAGTTTTGACCCCCCCAACAACAACAACAACAACAAAAAAATCGCCTACATGTGTTTTTGCACAACAATAATTTCGCCGAGCGTCAGTTTGGACCGCGCGTAAATAAAGCACCGAGAGGATAACAACTATTTTGGACACAACATTTTTGAAAGCATCTTCCCATCAGGACTTCGCTGGGGGGGGGTGGTGGTGGAGGGGGGGGGGTGGCGGGTTGTCATTTGATCACCTCGGCCGTACAGGTCTACACCCGCGTTGTTATTGCTGAGACTACAACATTTGGTTGTAGCCCATAATTTTTGTACATGAGTTTTTCAATCTGCGTGGCTCAGTGCACGGACTCCATCGCGGCCATGGACGAGCAGGCGCGCATCATGCAGTCCATCGGCGGCGGGGTGAGCCTGGCCGGCCACCCGGGGCAGGGGGGCATGGCGGGGCTGCCGCCGCCGCACGGACACGACGGCACGGCGGTGGACGGGGACGGCAGGAAACAAGACATCGGTGACATTCTCCATCAGATCATGACCATTACCGATCAGAGCCTGGACGAGGCGCAAGCAAAGTTGGTTCATTTATGTTTCCCCCCCTCAACTTCCCTCCGTGACTCATAAGAGCTGGTGGTCCACGGTGTGCCCATCAATACCAGTGTGGGCTGTAGTGTTGTGACCCCCACTGCTCAATGAAAAAGTGACTGACATGATGCGCTTGTTGTAGAATAATGGGCCATGTGACCACTTGCACTTTCAGCCTGTATCCTAAATGCCTGTAAGGACCAAAAAGTTGAAAAAGGCATGAATACACTCCAACCAGGCTATATTAACGGGCCAGACGAATGTACATGTTATGGTAAAACTCCAAATGTAGGCCTATAGTCATAGCCTACTTATATAGATGCAACCCTCCAAATTAATTCATGTTCATAAACTGTTGTGATGAGGTGCAAGTGTACAAAATCAGTTGCCAGTTTTATTATTACTTTGTCAATCATCTTATTAGCAATTATGTAATTTAATAAACAATACATTTAAATCCATTAACATGCAAAGCTCACTTTTTAGTCAACATAAATTATTTTACAACCAGGGAGAGCAAACCAGAAATTCAGAAATTATTCAGCTGCTCTATGAGCTCTTTAATATACAAATAGGTTATTTAACAATGACTTTATTTCAATATGTATTTTTGTCTTATACTGAAACAGGAAACATGGACTGAACTGTCACAGAATGAAACCTGCACTCTTCAGCGTGCTCTGTGAAATCAAAGAGAAGACAGGTAAGAGCTTTATGAATTATGAGTTACCTGGGAACAATACATTAGACCACAGCCACATGGTTACCATGTAGCGCCATCTTTACACTTACGGAAGCGCATTATGGAAGCGCCTATGCCTAAACCAGTTGGTCATTTTATTGTAATCCCAGTAAGTGTTAGAGCAGTGGGCATGGTGTGCGTCTTCTAGCCGCAGAGACGCCCATGGCGCGCTGCGTCCAAGTGCGCTACTACCCAAGACACCTTTGCGTTTATGTGCGAATATGCGCGGCAGCACATCAGGTCTTTATAGGCGAGATCATATAACATGTCCCCCTAAATGTCACATAATCCACATATGACTCGTAGTCCACAGTATAGGCAATTTAATCCAATAATATTTTTTAATTTAATTAACAAAGATAATAAGGTCACATTATGCTGATATGGTAACTAACGGCACTCAGACCTAATTACATCTTATAATTTTAAGGCAATTAAAATGTGTCATATAGGCCAATATAATATTATACATGAGCTGAAGCTTCAAAAGCTTCCTCCAAAATAATACTTAAAAATATATGTCGGTAATATATGTATGCAAATATATGTAGTTAGGCTATATGAATAGGTTACTTGATTGCGAAATTATAGATGGCGTATGCCTTGTTTTTCCACCCACATTATAGGCACATTTAAAAGTCTCACTTCTCTGGCTTGCAGTTTTCAAATATAATTCTAAAACTGAAATATAACAATATATATAAACTGCACAATTATATATATATTGAAATTCGACACATTTAATCAGGGCGTTTGTATATTTTTGGGAGACCATTTGGGGGGGCAACATTGCATAATAATGATGTGGCTTGTGTTTAATTAGGCAGATGGTTTGTGAACTTTGTGTGGTTTATGAGAAAATGGACATTGGGAAGTTCATAAAAGTTTATGATCTCCCACAACACAGGTGCAGCACATGGCTAGAGACAACATCCCATTCGCTTCGCTTCCCGTTTAGGATGTAGATTTACTGCTGCTGAACGTGAGACTCCAGCAGAAAACCAACACAGAAACAGAAGCACACATTAAGCTAAACGCTATTCTATATTTGATGCCATCAAGGAGTTCATGTATATTTCTATTATCATTTCCACCTGTAGAATATCACATGCAAAGGAAAATGTATTGCGCTAATATTGATTAATATTTACAAAAACACGACTCATTGTTAACTCGATAGGTTTGGGTCCAGATTCTCTGATTGACAATGTCAGAATAAATTGCAGTGGTGAAATAAATGAACATCTACAGACAAGTGTCACATCTATCATCTATAAGTGATATTAATAAAATGTCAGGATACAAAGATGGAAAAAAAGATCCTAGGGAAAACTTAATTACCTGCAAATGTGTGAAAAACCCCCCACAAGAGTTCTTGTCTAAGACAAGTGTTGGTGAGAGAGAGAGAGAGAGAGAGAGAGAGAGAGAGAGAGGGGGGGGGGGGGAGAGAGAGATGAAGACAGTGATGAAGAAGCCTCTATGTCTTGTTTTGTGCGTGCACATTTTATAGTATGCATGTAGTGTTGGCATGTGTGTGCGCGCGTGCGTGCACGTGTGTGCGCGCGCGTGTGTGTGTCTGTGTGTGTGTGTGTGTGTGTGTGTGTGTGGTTAACCTGTGGTTGGGGAGTCACAGCCTGCCCCTCTTAGCCATTGACAGAGCTCAGCTGGTCCTCTGGCCCTGGTGACCGGCCTGGTCCTCCACACAACAACACAGTGAGCCATTCACTGGCCGCATGGCATCAGACCAGACAGACAACACTCGCTAGCCTCTTTCATCTGGGCTGCTCAAAAGACACACAAGACCCTCTCTCTCTCTCTCTCGCTCTCGCTCTCGCTCTCGCTCTCTCACACACACACACACACACACACACACACTCTCAGCCTGGCAATTGAGCTCTTCTCGTACGTCCGGCGGTGTGATCGTTGCACTGCGCCGTGCGCCGCAGGTAAATATCTGTTTCAGGACAGCGCGAGCAGCAACTGTTTTTCGGTGCATAAGCTCTGTTGAATGTGAATGGAGTGTACGATTTCCGTGGCAGCGGTGGTTGTATTTGTGTTCAATGGATCCGCGTCGTCGATATTATAGTATCGGTGTGTTGGTGTGCTTTCACGGAAGGAAGTGGCAGACTGGTGTAACCTGAAGAGAGAGCGAGAGACTCATAATGAGAGAGAGACAGACAGAGAGAGAGAGAGACGGAGAGAGACTTTTCTCTGTGTGTTTGGAAGTTTGTTGGCAGCCTTCTAACTCTAATGGTTGGAGCCAGAGCATATTTCTGAATTGCTAATGCCCTGGAAGTATTAATTCACTTTGATATGCTAATAAGATGGCATTATGCAAGAAATGAGATTAAGCAGCAGCATGAAGTCATTTGCCTGTCAGTAAATTGAGTGTTTTTAGCACTTTTTTTCCTTCCCACTCTTCCCCCCCCCCCCCCCCCCCCTTTTAAAAAATATCTTGGTGTCGCATTCAGATAAGCTTCATATGAAATTCAGAAAGCCAGCGGTGCCCTTTGTTCTTCACTCTCTAATGTCATTTATTTGTTCTCTTAAAAATGTCCGCCGTGCACACTGAGATTATTATTATTTCACATTTTATCCGTATACCCTCTTGGGGGGGGGAAGGGGGTGTATATAAGACGATGAAAATAAGGTAGATTTAAAAACTAGATGGCGATGCTATGTGCGGTATGTGCCCTCCGGTGCTTCCTTGTCTCCTTGTCTCCTTCACCTAGCCCCCCCCCCCCCCCCATGGAAACACAATGAATACATTGACTTGCAAGTGGACCGCTGCTATTCATCAGTCCTGCGTACTCTCTGTCCTCTCTCTCGCCTCTCTCTCCTCTCTCTCTCTCTCTCTCTCTCTCTCTCTCTCTCTCTCTCCCCCCTCTCTGTCTCTCTCTGTCTCTCTCTCTGTTTCTCTCTCTCTCTCTCTCTCTCTCCACACCTAGTTTTGGTCTCTTCAGGCAAAGAGGAAAGAGAGACAGAGACAGAGCGAGAGAGATAGATAGAGAGAGAGAGACAGACAGAGAGACAGAGAGAGAGAGAGAGAGAGAGAGAGAGGGGGGGGGGGGGGGGGTGGGCTCCCTACAGCCGAGCAGCAGCAGGAATAACAAAGGTGAAAGATTACCTCCATATGGCATTTCTGACCGAGGAAAGAAAGCTTGTGCAGCCAGACTCCTGTTTGATGTGAGGTTTAATCAATAGAAAGAGATTACAGAAAACTATTACAGGCTAAATCACCGTGTGGCACTGAGCGCCGTACCACCTCCCCACAGCTCTCTCTCTCTCTCTCTCTCTCTCTCTCTCTCTCTCTCTCTCTCTCTCTCTCTCTCTCTCTCTCTCTCTCTCTCTCTCTGCTGCTTTAGCGTCTCCTGCCTGCGTATTGACTTGTTGTTTTCCTGACCTTTGACTCGCCGGGGTTCACGAACAGGAGGTGTCGAGAGGTAGACGTGGGGGGGAGAGAGAGAGAGAGAGAGGGAGACATGGAGAGAGTGAGAGCAGATCTCCGGCTGATACATGCTCAGATCCAGTGTTTAAGGAGTGGATTAAGAGAGAGCAGCCCACCCCGCTGCTAGCGAGAGCAAAGCGTTTTCAACGCAGCGTTGCAGCCGGCGACGGCGTTCCCTCGCCCAAAATGTGCTGAATTTGCTCCGGTGAACGTTCATTATCCGTGTTTTTATTTGTTCGCCGTGTTGTTTATCCAGAAAGAGAGAGGTTGGGCTAAATACTTTTCTGTGCGAGCCTGTAATTAACCACATGCGAGGCTTACTAAAAGAATTACCTGGAGTAAATAGAGTTAGGAATAAGGAGGTAAGCATTTCAGAATCCTATAGGGAACATTAATTTCAATGCACCCTGACAAAGAGCTAATGAGCCTTCTCATTAGAAATGTGTGCTGTTGTTATTATACATATTATAATTTGTGAAATTATTTTTTATTATCATCACTATTATTATTATTATTATTATTATTATTTGCATTCATATTATTATTATTTGCATTCATATTATTATCAATTCCACTATTACTAGCAAGAAACATATCTTAACATTTTTCTCACAAAATTCATAAATTAATTTTCTTTGTGATGCCAACCATGGAAAGAAAATATCAGTCCACACTTGTGTGCTGGCATGTTGTTTCCTCCGTGGTTCTGATTTCTCAAGGATGAATTGGCTTTCAAAAAAACCCAACAAAAAAACAAAACAAAACCAGAGAAGAATGAACGCAGAATAATCCCAGGTTCAAATGTATGACAACAGGCAACAGAAAACCATTGAGTGGGAAAGACAATTGACTTTGGCTGCCTTTCTGTCTCTGGGCACCCCGGCGCTGCGGCAGCCCTGACTAGATAGCGCTGTGTGTGTGTGTGTGTGTGTGTGTGTGTGTGTGTGTGTGTGTGTGTGTGTGTGTGTGTGTGTGTGTGTGTGTGTGTGTGTGTGTGTTGTGTGTGTGTGTGTGTGTGTGTGTGTGTGTGTGTGTGGAGAGACGCTCGCTCCCAGCTGGGCTCCTGACTGCCTGCGAGGCTGTGTGCCACGCTAGCCTCCCCCTCCATTGCATTGCATGCAGGCGGTTCGGCAGGATTTGGCTGTTATCTAACTAGCCCCTCAAACACCCTCCTGTTTCCCAGCAGCCAAACACGAGAAAGGCCAGAGACCAGGGGATGAAAAGTATTATATAGATATATTTATATTCATATTGACCCTGTATGTATATGTGTAATATATGGCATTATTAACAGTACTTAGCATTGCTTAGCATATTGTATGTTCTTAGATGTACTCAAATGCACTGATTGTAAGTTGCTTTGGATAAAAGTGTCTGCCAAATGCCCTAAATGTAAATGTAATATATATACATATATATATACACATACATATACATACCGTACAATACATATATCAGTGAAGGGGGGGTCTCTTGCTGTATCAGACATGCCTTCACATGTGACTTGTGTGTGTGATATCTAAGCGAGGTGCACACACACACACACACACACACACACACACACACATACACACTCACACATGATTTTTAGCGGCACGATTCACTGCCGTTGACGTGCTTCCATCTGCACACCGGAGCACCCATCTCTCCTCCACCTCCTCCCTCCCCCCTCCCCCCCCCCCTCCCTCCCTCTCTGCTCCAAGCGTTTTCTAGCGGACTCCTCGCGCGATCAACAGCTCATAATTTTTTTTTTTTTCTCTCGGTTGCACATACATTATGCAAATGAGTCTTTATGGCAACTGGCATAATAATTAGCATCCTCCAACAATATTTTAGTAGGTTAATTGCAAAATTTCTAAATTGTACATCTGAGTTGTTAATTAGGCATGACAGAGGTGGTGAAATAGTTGTCTTTGGGCGTTCGCAGCCATATATTAGTACACAGCCATCCTCCAACAATATTTTGGTAGGTTTAAATTGCAAATTTCTTAAGATTGTTAACACTGGAGTTTGTTTAATTAGGATGAAGAGGTGGGTGAATTAGTTGTCTTTTTGGTTTTTCTATTGGGGCCGTTCCGCGTAGTCCAGCAGGAGGCGTGCTAGGTGTATGCATAAAGGAAGTGATTGATTGTGAATTTAGTATTTTATGCATGTTTGTTGTTGTTTGTGTGTGTTTTGTGTTGGTCGGGTTCTTTTTTTGCGGGTCTGTGTGTGTTTGTTGTCTGGGCGTGGTTTCGGTTGTTGGGCATGCGGTATTCGCTTGTCGTCTTGTTTCCTGAAGTGAGAATTTGTCTTGACGTTGTTTTTGCATGTGCGCTTGTGTTGTTCTGCTGTTGTGTTTTGTTGGTGTTGTTGTTGTGTTGTTGTTGGTTTGTTGTGTGTGTGTTGTTGTTGGTGGTTGGTTGGTGTTTGGTTGTTGTGGTGTTGTTGTTGTTGTTGTTGTGGTTGTTTGTGTTGTTGTTGTGGTTGTGTTGTGTGGCCTGGTTGTTGTGTTGTTGTGTTGTTCTTGTTGTGTGGCCTGGTTGTTGTGTTGTGTTGTTGTTGTGTTGTTGTGTGGCCTGGTTGTTGTGTTGTTGTGTTGTTCTTGTTGTGTGGCCTGGTTGTTGTGTTGTGTTGTTGTTGTTTGTTGTTGTGTGTGTGTCTTGTGTGCTGGTTGGATTGTGTGGATCTGACTGTGATTGCGTCGCGGTGTCAGGCGTTTGCGGTGGTTTGGCATTTTTGGGTTCGAGTTGTTGTTCTTAGGATGTGTCTTCACGTGAAATTAGTTTGTCACGGTGCATGTGTGTGGCCCGTTCTCTGTTTTGGTTTTGGGGACTTGGGTGTTATGGACTGTTTAACGGTTTTTTGCCGAGTTCTTGGGTATACTTTTGCTCTGGGGCTATTTGGGGTATGTGTTATGGTGTTTCCTCTTGCGTGTTGTGCTGCGTGCTGTTTAGTCCTTCCGTGCTTTGGTTTTGGTGGAGGTGCTGTGGGGGGGTTTGCTGTGTTGGTGGGTTGCGTGGGTTCTTTTGGCGTTGGGTGCCCCGTGTTTTTATGTGTTGCTTCGGAGTTGAGGGTTTTTTGGTGGAGGTGCAGGTTTTTTGTGGCGGTGGGCGGAGCGGGGGTTGTCGGGAGCTGGGGGTGTGTTGCAGTGGTCGGTAGTGTTGGACACTCTCCAGTAGGGGAGTCAGTTTGAAATATTGTCCTCAACCCAACCGATAACACTGTAAAAGAAAAAAATTTGATTAGTGAAATGAGGAGAGCAAGGATCTTGGTAGGGGAATAGAATTAAGAAAAATGGGGACTTGTGTTTGTTAGGATTTGTTTTATTGGAGGGAGGAGGGAAATACGATTAGACTGGTGTACTGTATGTTCTGTGCGGCTGGTGGAATGACGTTGACTTTTTGTTTTTGTTCCTGTCAGGTGGTGGGGTCATATGGTTGAGTTGGTGCGTTGGAGATGCGTTTTTTTGTTTGGTATTATACCCGGTTACTTGGCTGTGTGTGCTGCTTGGTGGTGTAAGACCGGCCTCTTATCTAATCCTTTGAAGGCCGTGTTTTTATGCACACTATGCAACTCCTAATTCCTTTCTTGTGCCGTTGGTGAAGTGTGTTGTGGTGTGACGACTTTTATGAATAATGTTCATTAAGAAATTGCCAGCTCTCTCATTTTTGTTGCCTTCTCTCGTTTTTTAGTTTTTTTTCCTTTGTTTTCCTTTATTCTTTTTTGTCAGAGAGTTTTTTGTTTGTTTGTTTGTTCCCCTCCCCCCCCCCCCCCCCCCACTACACACCCCCCACCACCAAAATGTTTTTGCCTCACTAATTAATTAACACATAAATTGAAATCGCATCACGTGTCTCTGGATTTTCCTAACAAAATATAAAATCGTCCCCGCTGCTCGTGGTCATGCAAGTGTTAATGACACACGTGCGATTAAGACGGAGAAATAGACTTTCTTTAAGGTTTCTTAAAAGAAAAAAACAAAAGAATAGAAAAATACATTGCAAAAAAAAAAGGAATCCCATCGGTATTTATATTTGTGCACTTGCTCCCGTGTTCTCACCTTGACTGATATCTGCTGCTGTCTCCGTCTGCAGTCGGCGTGCTTCAGGTGACGTAGGTGTTTTACCGTAGAGCTGGTATTAGCGTAAAAAAGCCTTAGACGGAGATCCTGGTGGCGAAGTCCCTTTCTCAGTAATGGTACGGCTATTTATAGTTCCCCATTTCATTAGCTGTACTGTTTCAGGGAAGCGTCTCCCTCCTGGGACGACGGACAATCATGTTCATTCCGCAGAGCTGCTGTGTGCATTGTACACGCGGACCAGCTAACTTGACCTGTCACTTTTGTCTATTTTTTTTAACACATTTCCTTTACGTAATTCCGCAATCAGACGGCGTTGAACGTTCATGCGTTTTAGTTTATTTGCTGATTTATTTTGCACGTCGATGTAGCCTGTCAAACGACGGGGGTTAAACTCATCCACCGTGGCATCGTAGCATCGTAGCATCGTAGCGCGTAGCATAGCCGCGGGGTGCGACTCCTACAGGTGATGCAGATCTCATGAGAGTTGTTGTTCCTTTGTTACTATTTTATTATTGCTATGTTTTGATATCACTGACCACAGTTCTGCTATTTATCACCATAAATCTATTTTTCTCTTTCTAAACTAATATTTCTGTCTTGAGTTTTTTTTCCTCTCTCCCTGAATTGCAAGACTTAAAATGGAGCTGTGGCCCGTCCCATTGTTCCATAGGCCAGTGTGCAACATGTTTCATACATTACAATGATGTATGGGAGGCAGAAATGGGAAAAAGACTGCAATGCAATGAAAATTTAATCAGCATCTTAATAAGGCAAATAATTCTTATTGGCTGGCTGTGTTAAGAGTTCTAATATTTAATTCATAGCAAACCTTGTGCTATTCTGCTTCAGCCTGTAGACATGTTTTGCTCCAGCTTCAGCTGCCGAAAGGCAACAAAGAATAAAAAAAAATGAATAGTAGCACAAAGTTGCCTGCTCTGCTATTCAACCTCCCCTCCCCAGCAATGCGGTTATACTATGTAAACGATTGTCTCTGAATTTGAATATATATTTTTTGAATTAATATATATTTATATTAACGTCTGGCACAGATAGATGTGCTGCGTTCCCAGCTGCAGGATCCCCGTTACAACGTGAGAACGGTGCGGTGCGCGGGGCGGGAAATGTACACCTTTGTGAAATTCGTCCTCGTCGGCGTGCGTCTGACGCAAAAAAAAAATGAATTCATCATTCTCGTCTCACGTCCTTGAAGTTCCCTTTTTTTTTGTGGTGGTCTGAAGTCATGGAAAGATGGCGAGGGGCCAGCGTTTAGGTGCTGGCTCATGTTACTCTGAAACAGGGGGGCCCCTGTTTTGGTCTCCCGGTGAAACGGCTTAATTGGTGTCAGAGCCCCGGGGATAAAGGCCTCTTGCTCTGCAACACACCGCCGCACACCACCACCCCCTCCCCCACCCCCTGTCCCCCCCCCCATCTCCCCTCCGCAAGGCTGGTGGCGGCGGTGGCGGCGGTGGCGTCTGCCGGTGAACGAGGACTGAGCCGTGCCATAACAATACCAAATGATGTTTGGGGATGACAGAAATTAATATGCGGCCGCTCCCAGAGAGCTATGATTAATGACGGCGGAGCGGGGGGTGGGGGAGGCGGTGGTGTTCCTCCTCTTTTGCTCCTCCTCTTTGATAGCGATTGAAAAGCCCCCAAAACGCCCGGTTTCTCCTTCGTTTCCTCCTGAAGGAAGTAGAGGTCACCCAGAGTACATTGCTGCTATTTGTCACTCCGTTTTCTCCCTTCTTTCACAAGTGGACGCCACAGAGGGGGAGCGGGCGGACATAATGTATGTTGAAGTACATTCCGGAATGATTCGCCATCATCGTCGTGAGCGGTGGCGTTTCATTGGCCGGCTGGCCGGGGGTGTATTCAGAGAGACAACTTGTACCATTTGCCGTCGCTGGCTCCACTATCACAGCAGAAATGCGAGCGGACGATTTTTTAATTGAACTTTCCAAACAGATATTTTGTCAACGCCGGCCCCTCGACTAAATTATGCATCAGCTCTAATTTTAATAATGGCCTACACACACACACACACATGCACACACATGCACCACACATGCGCGACATCTATCGTGCTCCCTCTCTCTCATGCTCTCTCTCTCTCTCTCTCGTGCTCGCTCCCTCTCTCTCTCTCACTCCGGCAGACACAATTAAATATTCATGTGTCTTCTCCGAGGACACAACAGATACAGATCATTATCATGGCAACAGCACTCCACCATTTTGTTCCCACATTCGCCTCAGTATCGATGGGAGTGCAGGCCTCCCACAGAACCAGTGCCAGAGCACGAAATCAGTGTGTGTGTGTGTGTGTGTGTGCACATATGTGAGTGTGCATATGTGTGCGTGCATGTGTGTGTGCATATATGTGTGTGTGTGTGTGTTTGTGTAAATGTGTGCCTGTGCGTGTGTGTGCATGTGTCTGTGTTGTGTGGGTGTGTGTGTGTATGTGTGTTGTTTATGTGTGTGTGTGTGTGTGTGTGTGTGTGTATGTGTGTGTGTGTGTGTTTATGTGTGTGTGTGTGTGTGTGTGTGTGTGTGTGTGTGTTGTGTGTGTGTGTGTGTGTGTGTGTGTGCATGTGTGTTTGTGCATGTGTGTGTGTGTGTGCTGTGTGTGTGTTGG
>PIJE02000050.1:0-7500 GCA_002895965.2 Coryphaenoides rupestris
GTTGTAAAAGCAGTTGCTGCTCTGCGTGCACAACAGCCATTATCTTATCTCATTATCTCTGCGTTCTCATCGCCCTTCCTCCCCTCCTCCCCCGCTCTGCCGAAAACACACTGCATTTATCCGCTCCCCCCACACCCCCCCCCCCCCCCTCCCCCCCCCCCCCCCCCCCCCACACACACACACACACACACACACACACACACACACACACACACACACACACACACACACACACACACACACACACACACACACACACCACACACAACACACACACACACCACACACACACACACACACACCCACACACACACACACACACACACACACGTTTGTTTTTGGCTGACTTAAATCACATTTTAAAATGAAGTTCCAAGACCGGAGACCTTAAGTTCAGTCTGGTCGCAAGAGCGGGAAAATCTGATTGATGGGCTGCAGCTTCACTTTAACTCTTCTCAATGCATCCCAACTGACAGCCACCACCACATGTTGTGAGTGGACGAGTGTGTGTGTGTGTGTGTGTGTGTGTGTGTGTCGTTTCCTCCCCACCTGCTGCAGGTTCTCCCCGTGGAACTGGTCCCCTATGAGGCGCAGCATCTGTCCGATCAGGGCCTCGACGCTGGGTGCTCCCGGATGAGGATGATGATGGTGATGCTGATGCTGCTGCTGCTGCTGCTGCTGCTGCTGCTGCTGCGGTGGCGGCGGTGGCTGCAGCCTGGCCACGCCCCTCGCGTCCCGCTCCATGTCTCGGTGCCTCACCCCCTCCTCCTCCTCCTCCTCTTCCTCCTCCTCCCCCTCCTCTTGCTGCTGGTCTCCCCCGTCTAGCTCGAAGGGAGCCGGGAAGTGCAATCGAAAGCCTGCGTTGCCTGCAGGGGGGAGGGGGCAGGGGGGTGGTAGGGGACAAGGAGTTACTCAGGGAACAAGAAGACTTGAATCAAACAGCCGCCTTGCAGGTCAGAGTTTGTGGAATCACGGCAAACATTCAGATTAAATTCTTTTTTTAATTATTATTATTATATTGTGGCAGCTGTAAAAGTTGCAATGGGAAGTTGTTTGTTTTTTTAAACGTCGAAGCATCGAGTATGCAGTCTGACGCGTGAATGGCCACAATATAACTTTAGTGTCTCACTGATAGCTGGTTTCACTGGTTGAGGGACACGCGGAAGACGATGCCATTCCCGCTCTTAGCTGTCTGGTAGCCCGGCAGCTGGGCACAGACACCGTGTAGACCACGGTACGCCATAAAAAGTCAACAAGCAAGATGGACTCTGTGGCGCCAGGTGGGTGAGAAGAGAAGACCTCGGCTGCATTGTCACTCGTTCTCACGCTACGGGACGGGGGGAGGGGACGGGGACGGGGGCAGGGGTTTTATAGCGTTGGCCGCGACACTCCAACGCACCTTCTCTGCTCGTTTGTTTTCCATTTTCCTCTTCAGACATGTGTGCGTGACCACATTGTGTGCAGGTGTGCGTGTGTAATGTGTATGTGCGTGCATGCATGCATGATGTGTGTGTGTGTACGCGCATGTACTGTATCTCTGTGTGTGTGTGTGTGTGCGAGCGTGCGTGTGTGTGTGTGAATGTGTGTGCACAGAGACTGACCGTGGAAGAGTGGTCTGGGCTCGGCGACGCCTCCAAAGGGCAGCATGCCGTTGGCGCTGGGCGGGGTCGGGCCGGGTGTCTGCGTGCTCTGGTCTTTGCACTTTATCTCTCTGATGGTGGTGCGCCAGAGGTAGGAGTCTGGCTCAAACACATCCTCATCCTCATCATCCATACGGGGGGCACTACCAGGTGGGCCGCCTTAGTGGGGCAGACGGATACCATTAGAACAACATCAACAACAACAACAACAACAACAGAAAACATATCAATAAACTATATTTAGTTCCTCTTGTGTTGTGACTTTTTTTTGTTTATCCCCGGCCATGACTGCTTTACAAAAGTCACATTTCACATTTTAAATAACTAACTTTTACTTTCACTAAATGGCTGTTATTACAGAGGGTAACCTTGATGGTTTATAATAACGGCCGTGTTTGACTGAGAACAGCCCGCAATGCACGCGTGCAGCAGCGCACATGACCTAAAAGGTCAGTTTTTGTTTCAGTTAGTGCTGATTTAAACGCATGACTCAGCTCATCGCCGCGATACAACCGTGCAGTCGACTGTAGTTACGAGACTCACTTCTCGGGCTAAATTTACCCCAATGAGGTTTTGGCAGCGACTTCTGCGGAAGAGGTGGTGTCTTTTACTCCACTGCTAGCCAGCGCTGGAGTAAAGGATTCTTGGGTTTTATTTTGTGAGTGTCTGGTTAACGATTTCAAAACCATATGTATACCAGCGCTGGGCCAATACCTACACACACACAGACTGTGCAAATACAAGTAATTACAGGTACCATGACAATGGGTGCACTTTCCCATCTGATCAAGAGGCGGGTTCGGGAATCCTTCCAAAGGCAACCATGGAAATGACTCAATCTTGATTTATTTACTTGTTATACGGGTAATAGTTCAAAATAGGGTCAAAACAGATGAAATTACAGTAGCCTCACCAATCTCAACCCCAATTCCACCACCGAGTTGTAATACAGGGTTAGACTACTACCACACTTTCAAATGAGGGTCTACAGCGAGCTGGTAATGACAGCCTTTGAGGAAAGTCCTACACCGTTCTCCCTTATCCCCGGGCCTTGTCTGCGCGCCAGGCCCCCTCGGCAGCCTTCATCTCTTCACCCAACATAAGCAGATTGGGCTGTCTCTGGTGTTTTCAGACCATGTGTGTGTGTGTGTGTGTGTGTGTGTTTACAACAAAGTCCTATGTGCTGTAAAAACCACTTCATTCTTTGTTGTGACAAACAGGACAAGAACATGGTGAGATCCATGCAAGAGCAACATGTATTTAACATCCCCCTCCCCCCCCCCCCCCCCCACCCTTGTTTTTGCACACGCAGCCACGGGTTGGTGGAGTGGTTGACTACAACTTGTAAGGAGTGTGTCTGGCGCCCCCTGACGTCCAGTGACAAGGGTTCGAGAGAGGAAATCTCTTTTCTTTCCATCCAGAGTACAGCCGCCTCTTGAACTCCTCGGAGGAGGAGGAGGAGGAGGGGAGGGAGGGGGGGGGGGGGTTTACGGTGAACAAGTTACAAGTGCTCAAGGAAACGGAGAGAGAGAGCAATTATACGGGCCGTGAAACATCAGGTACTGCCGCATCAATGTACTGCACCTGTACCTATTTAATCTTCATTATATATACACACACACACACACACACACACAGTACACACACACAGTACGTCAAAAACAATGACCCGTGATCAGCTTAACTGTTCCACACACGAGTAACACACACCGTCATCATCTGTGTGAAAAGGGTCCGATTGTATTGTATGTCAGATATTCGTGTCCACATGTACTGCGCACTGTGGTAGTTTAACACACTCATACTTAGTAGTAATTAGACACATATATATATATATATATGTATATATATATATATACACACACATGTATATTAAGCAATTCATGCTCAAAACGCAATAGAAACATAACACAGTCAGCCCAGTTTGAGAGAATAATATTAATAATAATAATAATAATAATAATACACATTGACGTGGCGACGCCGGGAGAAGCCGGTTCGAAGCAATCTGGTGCGCTACATGTGTAAAAGATAAGCGACGTTTATTGTATTTTATTTGATCACTCACTCCGCATTAAAACGCCATCGCAGTCTGCTGACTGATGACTTGGGTCTCTAACGAACGTCACGAAACGCGTCGACTTTCTCACTCCTTCCCACTGACGTCTTTGTCCCGTTTGTCACCGGAGCGTAAAACACTTGAGAAAAGCATGCGGGAGACTCACCGCGAGTGTTTCATCCGAGGCCGTGTCTGTCTCTATATGTTCGCTGGTTTAGTAAAGCCCGCTCACAGTCCCGGTGCACCGGCCGCTACAGTCCGCTGCGTCTCCACGCCGCCTCCCATATTCTGAGATAAACGGCAACGCGCTTGATTTAGTTGAGAAGACCGCAGCTCCGCCTCCTGGGGGGGGGGGGGGGGGCGTGGCTGCAACAGGGGGGCGTGCCCAAAGTGCTCTTAAGGCTACGCCGAGAGCGGACGACGGCGCGCGGCGTGTGTTCCCTTTAAGAGAAATGCAGTCGCCTCGACCAATCAGAGAGTTTGTTTTTTTGTCTGCTTTCAGACACGTGGACGGGAAGTTCCCTGTAGCACGAGACAGCGCTCGGTGAAGTCAGCGTGGAGCAGTTTCCCGCGAAGCGTTTCTCGTGAAGCGAGCGGCGTGCTGTTTCCCGTGAGGCAAGCGGCGTGCTGTTTCCCGCCGCGCCGGAGCCTCAGACTTCCCTTACAACGTTTCATGTTGATTGACAATGTACTGGCAATGTATCCACTTCTGTCTGATTATTATTATAATAACACAATTATCACAGATAAAGCTCACAATATATCAGCAAAGTAGTTATTTTGGAAAAAGACAGTGTCCAACTCAAAATGTAAAAGTTACAACTATTCAGTTTAGTCTTTAGATTAGTTACCAGGAATAGCTGCTCTAGCCTTCTAGAATAGAATAGAACTTTATTTATCCCGAAGGAAATTCTTGTGCCAGGTTACGTAGCGATCAGCTATGTCAGCTACAACTATTACATCACTTTTATGGATGATACATTCTCTGACTAAATCTCATCATCCATTGGGACAATTTCAAAATGTTTCAAAAGAACACAAATTCACAGAGAGGACAGAGGCCAGTTGGACCTATCTATCCACTTGGCTAGATGGCACGGCTCACTTTACTTTGACATACTAGGTTCCCATGTATCTGTACACCCTAGCTGTATTGTGCAGCCTCTGGTTGTTGTGATCTGGTCACCCCTCCTCCCTCGGGGGATATATCACCGATCAATAAACACTTGGACAGCTGGGGCAGTGTGTGACCCTATACATTCTCCCACACAGAATACGATCACCCTCACCCCTCCCCCTCCCCCTCTCTCCCTCTCTCTCCCATGGGCTTTTAAAACCGGTGTTCCGCTATAGTGAGCCATGAGAAAAAGTCTCAGGTGCCTGGTCCCCTCTATGGTCTGATCTGGTGTGGTCTGGAGGACACCGGGCCCCCCGACCTGCGGGGCCAGGTGGATCCATCCTCCATGTAAACCAGGATGGATTGGTTTTCATCTCTCGGTGCGATATTGGAAACCCGATCTCGCATGAGTGACCACTGTGAAGAGAGACAGAGAGAGAGAGAGAGAGATCCACGACAACAATGCATATGAGGAGTGGATGTATTGATGTGTTAGTCGTACTCGTTCCAGTTAAATAAAAGTGATTCCCAGCAGGGGGGCATTGGGGGGTTGAGGGGTGGGGGGGGGGGATACATCCACGCCTCCATCAACTTGCTGTCACTGAAAAGTTCTGAATACGACACGATCAAGTCATCGCAATAAACACCATTGACAAATGTTAATTATCATATGCGCTGTGCTTGTATAAATAAATAAATAAAAACAGAAAACAAAGAGAGAACAGGGAGTGACACATCTCTGCATATATTTACCCATCCAGGTTGAGCGAGACAAAATCCTGCGGGCTAATACCTTCCTAAGTGCCCTGATGTTATGCTATGTTTTATTTATAAACTCACAGTCTTGTGGTCTTGTACACGCATGATGAAGTTGTTCCCAGGAAATTCAACACTTGGGCTTGGTAGCTTTGCGTCTGTTCGTCTGGAAATGTAGGCTTTTTTTTGTGTGCAAATTTGGCGCCTCTGTTTCTGTTTCCAAAACAAGCTTTGTGGCGCTTGTATTGGGGAACCCGTGCAAAGCATGACTGGTGTTGCGTTGCATGCTTGACCCAATAGGTGAGGACAGGAGGTCAGGCTGAGTTGGCTGGCTGCTGGCCAGTTCATTGCGGTGGCTACCCCAGTTCACGGGGAGGCTACCGACCTTTTTATGAGCGGTGTCAGTGTGAGCTGATGGGACAACTATAGTCTTTGGTGTGTTCTATGACTCACCAGTTTTAGTTTTAGATCTTTTTCGGTTTATTTGCCCAAAGAAACGAAAAAACCCGTGAAAGGTGCATGTGTTAAATTTGACTCAGAATGTATACAATATGGATGATGGGACGCAAATGTTAAACAAAACGAACTAAAGCTACTCTTGACATTTATTAGTCTCTGATGTATTAACTTTGATACGTAAGCACTCAACGTCCTATGTCCGATCCTCTGTTTAAACCGACCAATGGGGCATTTGAATATAACGTGCTGCTGACAGATATATGTAATTGTGTGTAATTGTTAGCGCCTTTATGTTGGTAGGTTGTAAACTGAACCAGCGCGTTTATCTGTTTGCACCATGAAAAGAATGATAGTGAACAAGTTCCCACAGATGTCTTTTGAGATTCAACTCAGGCATCAGTGTCTATTGCATCAGAGGGCACTTCTACGAGGCCACGAGCGCTACACATGCACACACACACACGTGCCAACACATTGCTGCACAATCACATGCCCCACTTCCCCATCAACCGCGAAAGCGAACCCAACCTCTCGATATCTCACCCCTTGCATACATACACACGCACACACACACACACACACACACACGCACATACACGCACACACACAACAGTACATGCACGGATGACCCAACCCCCACCCTCACCGCCACCACCACCGCCACCACCGCCAACCCCACCCCCCGCGAACACACCCGCGCACTGTGTCCCAGCTGAAACATCCCCAGCATGTGAATCCTGCCTATAAACTGGAGGAATGATGGGGAAGGGGATGGGGAGGGGGGAAATATGGGGGGTGACGTGATCCAATTGGACGTGTTCCATGGCAACCCCATCGGACGGCCGGCCAGTCAGGCGAAGCAAGTGCCTCGCGGTGACCCAATGGCATGAGATCATATTGGAACCAAACCCCACCCACACACACACACACACACACTGCCCCCCCACCCCCGGCGACCTGCTAACAACATGGGGCGCTGCTCAGTGCTCCTGTCCCCTTGACTCCTTGATGCCAGGAAGCCCAGAGCCCCGCCAATTAGGCGGGGCTGTACAGAATTCCTCTTCGGTGTTGCAGGGCCATCAGATCACAGTGGTTTGTGTGTTTGTTGTGTGACACGGGAGCGTGACACCATACTGTCAAGCGACCACAAAGCCAAAGCCTGCAGCTAGGATGACAGCAGCTCAGATGGCCGTGTCTCTCTCTCTCCTCTTCGCCCACGCAGGTGTTTTGCATGATCTCTCGGAGAGATTAGCTTCACGTCTGCAGCCAGAATAGCCGAGCGCGCCGCTTGTTTGCTGATTTTCATAAAGACAACAGCCTGGAGGTGTTAAATCTGTCTGTCTATCTGCCTGCCTGTCTTTCACTCTGTCTGCCTGCCTGGCTGTCTGTCCCTGCCTGCCTGTCCTCTCTCTGTCTGCCTGTCTCTCTCTCTCTCTCTCTACCTGCCTGCCTGTCTCCCTATTTACATG